>RJWT010016053.1:0-20107 GCA_004365215.1 Cuniculus paca | reverse complement strand
CTCCTGAGCAGAAGTAGAATTGTTGGATAAGTGTCAGACCAGGGGTGTGGTTGGGTGATGGGAACCACTCGGAAGGCACCAAAGGTTAAGGAGTTCAGAAATTTCTGTAGTTTATTAGTGAAGGAAGGTGCTGTGAGCACACTGTTGGACCAATAGCCACATGCCTCACCCTCCTGGAGTTTAGATTTGTAAGAAGAGGAAATTAACAGTGAAGAGGTACAATAATAAATATGTAACCTCACCCTGAGAAAGTTCTAGAAAGGTGTCTTAGTTAATTTTCTCGTTGTTGAAACAAAATATCCAACGCTCAAACTTAAAGGGAAAAAGATTTATTTAGCTTACAGTTTGTAGAAGTTTCAGTTCATACTTGTCTGGTCCTAAGGCATGGCCCACAGGCATCACAGAGGAGAAGCAGTGTGTGGTGGGCAGAAGACAACAAAGCAACAAGGGACAACCACAGCTCTTTCTATCCTTATATCCTACCCAGGCTACCCATGTGGGTAGCACACACACCCTTGATCCTAGTACCCTAGCATTGCACCATGAATCAATCCTAGCGTCACACACTCCAGATCCAGCCACCCCTGAAAACCCTCACCTATGACTGCATGAGGATTTGGGGGGACATCTAAACATAAAACGTAACAAAAGGTAAGAAGCAGAGTGGGATGAGAGAAAATAAAACTATTGGGGGAGAGAGGAGTTTTCTATTACAGTAACGGCAACTAAGAAGGTCTGTTTGGAAGAAGGATCTTATAGACCTACTGTGAGTGTACAGTCAAGGAACTAACTGGGTTACAAGCTGCAGAAAGAGCATAAGGCAAGGTCAATGCTAGGTCAGGTCAGCAAACTTTCTGTAAAGGGTCAGATGGTAAATGCTAGACTTCATGGTCCATAAATCTCTTGTCATGCTTGTGTTCCAATACAACTTTATTTACAAAATAAAGGCAGGCAGTATTCTGCCAATTTCTTCCCTAAAACAATAAATCATGGTTCATGGGTTAGGAAAAAATGAGACACAAGAACAAGGAAGAGAGGATCTCATGATGAGCTGGAGAAGGCAGACAGAATGAGATTATAGGACTGTGTATGTAGATGTAGCCCTTGTATTGGGTTTTATTCTAACAGCTATTGCAAGGTTTTACAGCAGCAAGAGACAAGAAATGGTTTGTGCTAGAAGAAATGACCCTGGCTACTATAAGAGAAAGAACTAGAGAGGAAAGACAGGAAGCAGGAAGACCTTTGGAATCCACTGCCATTACCGTGACTGATGCTGGTGGCCCACCTGGTAGCGACAAGGAAAGGTAGATGAGTTTGAGATACAGTTTGTTGGCAGACTCAGGAGGGCATATGCCAGCTGAAAAGGGAGACCTCAAGCCTACCCAGATTTCTGGCTTGAACAAGTGGGCAAATTTCCTTGGGACACAAAGGGGACAGACTTAGAGATAGAAACCAAGACCAGTTATGGCATGCTCAAGTAGAGATGCTTACAAGACATCCAGAGAAGTCCAGGGGGCCAGTGTGAGCCAGAATCACCAGAGGCAGGAGTTAGCAGGTCAGTGTTGCACTTTCCATTCTCAGTGCCACTTGGCCCTTTTTGATTTGGGCTTGGCCATTTACCCTCATTTCTAGCTAGACCAACCCCAAGCATGCAACAGTGACCTGTGTGCAGTCATGGAGCTTCTGGTCACTGCGTTTGCCTCCACTGCTGGCAATCCTGCATGGGGGCCAGCTGGATTTCATTGAGGCTTCCCTGACCCCTGCCCCATCATGGACCTCTCTGGCTCCAGAAATCATGTCCAGCCAACTGGACTCTTGGTTGTTTGACTTTCCTGGCAGCTGTTCCCAGTGATATAACTAGAAATACATCATTATCAGTTCAGCACGAAGTCTACATACAAGGTTTTAATGAGATACTTTGTTCTTTCATATTAAGCCTTAAAATAGTGTATATTTTACATTTACAGCACATCTCAGTGGGGACAAGCTACATTTCTAGTGCTCAGTAGCAACATGAAACTAGTGACCACCTTATTGGGCAGTGCAGAAATAGACTGTACAGTTTCTTGTTAGCGAGTGACAACAGAGAGAAAAACTGCCATTCCTTGAGCCACACGTAAATATGGAGACCAACTATCTTTTCTGAATAAAAGGAAAACACTAAAGAAGTGGATAAAAATTTCTTTGTCTGAATTCTTTGATAATGACTGTCATATATCTGTCAGCAAGCACTGAAAAACAAAAATGAACACACAGCAAACAAGTGTCATAGAAAATATCTGGGAAAGAGATGTTTATAGTTTGCCTGTGCTTTGCCTATACTTGTCAGTGTTTGAGATTTTTATACTGTACACAAATACGAGTTGGGTATTTTTTGCTAGCAAAATTGTTCCTAGTGTGTATGGTTGAAATAAACTTCCAACTGCATTCCATTCTCATTTCCTTGATGATTTGCTGAGTTCTGGCAGTGGGCCAGGCACACAGTCAGATCTGGGACCACAGGAGTAAACTGAACCAGTGAATCTCCACGTTCAGATTCTGATCCGAGGGGAGAGTAAGGCCAGGAACTGTGACCAAGTGACTTGAAGGAAGTACAATAGGGAGGGGAGGGGCATTGTGATCTCAAGTGGGAGGGACATCTGACCTGTAATCAGGTTAAGGAAGGCCACAGGGAGGAAGTGATAGTGACTCAGGATCCAAAAAATGAATGAGTCAAGTAAATGAAGAGTGGTGGGGAGAGGGGGACACAACCTGACCCAGACAGGAGCAAAATCCCAATGAAAAGCATGGTGCCTTCAGAGAACCAGAATGACTTCACTGCAACTGGATCATAATGCACGGTTGGGTACAGCAAGAGGGGATGCCAAGGAAGTAACATAGATAAGGAGAAGGACCAGATTTTTCACAGATGTGGATGGGGAGTTCTCAGAGCACAGCTCCACCATCATGTACACCAAATTCACTGGAGATGCTTCTTAATGACAAGAATTTCTGGGGCCTTTCTAGGTCTGGGTGAAATTTGAGAATCTTCATTTTAATCAGTTTCCTAGATGATTCCTTGACCCGCACTCTTCCCAAATGCTGATAAAAATATTTTTAAAATCACTGATGAATTTCCTAACCAAAAACAATACTTAAAAATAAATTCCCAGTTGGGCATGGTGCCACACACTATTAATTCCAGCACTCAGGAGGCTGAGGCAGGAGGATCACTATGAGTTCAAGACCAGCCTGCACTACATAGTGAGACCTTGTCTCAATAAATAAATAAATAAATAAATAAATAAATAAATAACCAAGTCATAAAACAACAGTGAGACAATTAGGCACATGTGAATATTGATTGGATATACTAAGGAACTGTTTAATATTTAACATGTTACATTACATAAAAGTTTTTTTTCCTGAAGAAAGAGTATTAGGTTTTAGAGATGCAGAGACACAGTTGCAATGATTCACTATGAGGGAGTCATGTCTACATGACCTGGAAGGAGACGCAGAATATGCAGATATAAATAAAACAAAACTGATCGTGAACTGGCTGTCATTAAACCTGGAGTGATGGGGCCCGGCATGCTCTCTCCACTATTCCGTTAGTTTCTGTGCATGTTTGAAGTCTTTCATGGTATTTCTATGGGATTCATTTGTTCCAGAACTTCCACGGGATCCATTTACTGTATTCACTCATCCAGCAACAGTTTCTGAGCCACTACAAACTGATGAGAGAGGACGCATCATGCAGGTGAGGGGTCTCCTCTAAGCCAGGGCTCCCAGGCAGGGACAGCAACTCCTTCGGAGCTAAGTCAGAGCTGCTTCCCGTAGTGATCAGGATGGAGATCTCTCTTCAGTTGACTTCTTTTTCCCTTTATAATGAAAGAAGGAGGAGGCTGTGAGGTTGCCAAATCTAAGGACAATAGCTCTTCTGGGCATTAACTGTCATATGGGCCAAGGAAAATCACAGGAAAATTTCACAAAGCAGTGGAGGGGAAAACAAACACCAGCTGCAATTCAGCGGCTCGCTGCAGGGTGGTAGATTTTGAGAAAACCACCCCGCAACACACACAAAGCCTGATGTGCTCAGCGCCGTTATTACAGCTTGGGAAAAGCATGCAAGCAAGGGGCATCACGTGCTGTTTGCTGTAGACACAGGCAGCCAGAGCCAATGCGGCCACTTAGGAATGTTATTAGGTACACAGAAGTGTATGGGGTCTGTCCTCAGAACATTGCCCGAGGCAGTGGGAGGGCCTGCTGCCCTCTGGCACTGGGCAGAGGCCAGGGGTCAGCTGGCTGGGCTGCGTCCCTCCTCCCCTACTTCCCTCTCTGTCCAACTCCAGAGTGAACCTGGCCCAGTCACCCACCCCCGCCAAGCCTGAGTGATCAGAGGAAGGGAGGGAAACAATGGTAGAGCAGGGTGACAGACCTGCTGCTGAGTGGGGATTTTGGCCGGATGCTGAGCTTACCTGGAATGGCCTGGTGTTATTTTGGGAAGACAGACATCCTATGGAAACAATGGAGTGGAAAAAAAAAAATAAAGCAAATGCTACTGTCTGGGTTTTGGCAAACCAGCCACACATGGTCAGGGCAGGCCCTGCAAGCCCAAGGCAGGCAGCTGAGGGTCTGAGGTTATGTGTGTCTTGTTTATCACAAGGAGTGTGCAGGATGTAGGAGAAGGAAGGGGCCCGGTAAAGTCCCTGGGACTTTCTGTTAGTGACTAGACAGAAAGATCCAGGTACTCTGCACCTTGCCACTTAGGGACAGCCTGTGGGTGAGGGGGAAATACAAGAAATACCTGGCCTGTATTAAAAGCTGACCTCCACCATTTGTTTGCAGGATGACCTTAGGCAAGTCATTTAACCTCTCAGATCTTCCATGTCCTCATCCAGATGGTAAAGAGGCTCACACAGGCATTAACTGGGGGGTTTCTGGGAGAAGACAGATTCCATGCCAGAAACACGTGTTTGTTGCTGACAGATTTCTGCATAAGCACAGCTTGGAAAGTTTAGCTAATATGGTGTAAATTTTGTTGTTCTTACATCTCATAGCTCTCAAAGGAACGAGGAACCCATACGCACCCCACAGATAGCTTCTCTTGGAGCCAAGAAAAAAGTATTTCCATGCTACTGTCTTTCTCACTGACGTTGGTGGAAACTCCTTTCTGAAGTGGGCCTGAGTTTGTGCCTGTCTGAGTAATCACGAATAACTTGTCTAAATGTGGGGAATAGATGTGTATTTCAGGTGTATTTCAGTCAAAAATTTTTCAGGTGTGGCTAGTGTGACAATCCTCTCACTCACAGGCTAGAGGGTAGCAAATAAAAGGGAAAAGCAGATTTGTAAAGGATTCATAAGTAGATACAGAAAATGTGGTATTTGTGTACAGTGGAGTACTATCCTGCCATAAAGAAGGAGAAACTTGAGTCATT
Source organism: Cuniculus paca (assembly GCA_004365215.1). NCBI lineage: Eukaryota > Metazoa > Chordata > Mammalia > Rodentia > Cuniculidae > Cuniculus > Cuniculus paca. Next base: position 14,687 of record RJWT010016053.1, on the reverse strand, counting down.
TGTAGGAAAATGGATGCACTTTGAAACCATAATGCTAAGCGAAGTAAATCAGACACACAAGCTTACATATCACATAGTTTCTCTTATATGAAAACTTAATATATAAATAAAGTATAAAATAAAAGAAAGATAATAGAAAAAAGAGAAAGTTATTGTAATCCAGTGTGAACAATGTATTTAAAAGTGTACCTTGACTTAGTCTAATTGCCTTATGTGTTTTATGTTTTTTGGCTTATGAGTCTGGCAGTTAATCTGTATACATTATAATTAGCTTTTATAAATTCTTATAAGATGAACAAATGAATCTGATGTTGGCAAAGTAAGGGATTGGGGGAAGGGAAAAAGAATTGAAATGTGTTACGTACATGTACCAATTGCTCACAATGAATGTGATCATTATGCACTGCAAACATGTTCTAATAAAAGTAAAAAAATAAATAAATAGAAATATTGGGAACTAAAATGGAAAAGATGGACAATAACAAGTGTTGGTGAGCATGCGGAAAAATCGACACTTTCCCATTGTGCTGGCAGCAATGTAAAATAATGCCATAGCCACCTTGGAAAGTAACTCAGCTGTTCCTTAAAACACCTAATATAGAATATTAATCTTGGAATAACCATGGCCCAATATTTTAATTACATTTTTCATTGCTGAGGCAAAATACCTGACCGTTAAAGGAGCGAAGGTTTATTTAGCTCAGGTTGTAGAGGTTTCAGGCCACAGTCAGCGGACTGCAAGGCAGGACAGCACAGCAGAGGGCCAGGGAGGAGGAGAAGTAGTCCATGACGGAGCACACAGGAAGCAGTAAGCAGTGAGCCTCCCTTCCCTTTTATTCCCATTTAGGCTACAACCCCTCTGAGTGGTGCTACCCATGCCCAGGGTGGGCCTTCCTATTATCCATACTCAGAACTATGCTAAACCAATCAGTGGACTAATTTACCTATCACACACCCTTAATCCATATTTATACACTCTAAATCCAGCCACCTCCAAATGTTCCATTATGAATGCCCAAGTCTTTGGAGGACATCTAGATACAAGGCATAACACCCAATAATTTCATCCCTAGGTACCCACCCCCCCCAAAAAAGAAAATATGCAATCACACAAAATTCAAATACAAGTGTCCATGGCAACAATATCCATAATAGCCAAAAATGTGTGTGAACAATGTAAATATCCACCAGTTGATAAAGGGGTAAACAAAAGTGAATATTACAAGGGAACATTATTTAAAAAAAAAAAGAATGAAGCACCACTGCATGCTTCAATACAAGGGAAATTTGAGCTGGGTGTGGGGGCACATGCCTGTAATTCCAGCACTTGGGAGGCTGAGGCAGGAGGATCATTGTGAGTTTGAGACCAGCCTGGGCTACAAAGTGAGCTCAAGGCCAGCTTGAACTGCATAGCAAGACTGTGCCTCAAAAAAATAAATAAAAAAAGTTACAAAGGAAACTTGAAAAATGTTACGCAAAGTAAAGGAAGTCAGACACAAAAGGTCATATACTACGTGATTCCATTTATACAAAGTGTTCAAATTAAGCAAATTCGTAGAGAAAAAAAGTAGATGAGTGACTGCCAGGGGCCTGAGGAAAAGGAAGTGGGACATGACTGGTAATGGGGACAGGGTTTCCTTCTGCAGAGATGAAAATACCTGAAATTAATGGTGATAGTAATACGGCTCTATGAATGGTCCGAAAACCACTGAACTGTAAACTTTAATGGAATGAATTTTATGGCAGGTAAATTATATGTCAACCAAGTTGTTGTTATTAGACAGAGGTGGAGAGATTGGGAGTTCTCCAAGGCTACAATTTAAAAAGTAATAGACTTTGCCTTAAAGGAACAGAGAAAAAAATAAGCACAGCTTAGATTGATGAGAATTAGATATTGAAGGGAGTTATCACTAGAAAAAAGTTCACAAACAAGTCATTCCTGGAGGAGAATTTCTTTGGGAGAAAGAATCTGGAAAAGAGAACAAGAAATAAAGTCCACCACAATGAAACTCAGCTTTTGTAAAATTAGTTGGGGGAGAGTTCACCCAGCTGGTGGGACTGGAAAGGGAGGCCATCTGCGCATTTTGATTGTGGATGCTTCTCGAGGACTTCCCATGACAACGCTCTTACATAGTATGGCATTCTGATTCTGTGTGGTCTCCACAAGACTCACTTTATTTATTAGGGGTCTATGCAGAATCCGTTAAGTGGTGCACCTGAGTAACGCTGTGGGGAGTCAGAAGTTTTGTGGAAGTGGTTCCCCGTGCCTCTTGGTTCGCCACAAGTTCTTCCATCACTGAGTTGACCATTTTCTTTAATGTCCAAGCCCCTGGCTAGTGTTCTCATCCTATCCACACTTCCCTTGACACTCTTTGCCCAAGCCCCACATATTCTGGACAGTTTACATGTGTTCCAACAGAATTTTCCCCCCAATAAATTATTCTAGTTTAAAAAAAAAAAAGCTCATTATTACCCATTAGGAAACCATGTAAAAGCTATACATTAAAATCAAAGTATGTCACATGACTACTCAGGCAAAAATATCGGTGGCTCACTGATTTCCTCTGACCCACAACTATATATACATGTGAAAATGAAAATAAAGCTTGGAGCGAATTTGTAGCTTGTCTTTAAAAATTTCATGTCACTTAATGGATGAACAATTGTGTACACTGTTATTTTTCTGTCTCTTTTTATGTATTTATCAATGCATCAAAAGCTGGAACACAAATGCAGGCTAACAAGGCTAAGCTGAGTCATACACCAGCGCGTGTGTGCGCAGACAGGGCTTGGATTTGATATCACATGGTTCTTTGATTGGCGTCAGAGATTGTTCCCAAACTTTTATGAAATTTCTGTTGTGAGTATATTTTTATTTCTAATCTGCACACACTATCCAGTGAATGTCAGATCCCCACACCCCGTCATCGTCTGTCCCCTGCTTGCCCGGTAGCTTCACCCCACACGTGGTGCACCCACTTCCTGCATTCTCTATCAGGCACTGGCACCGGACTATTGATGTAACCAGCGTGTACACTTGGGTAGAAATGGGGTAATGGGATGGCGAAGGAGCAGAGGAGAGTGGGCATCCACCTCTGTCCTACTTTCCCTTTGTCAGTCCTGCTCGGGGACCTACTGGCCAGCCAGTCTACCCTCATGGCTCTACCCACCGCCACCACTGATAGACGGTGTCCACCCTCCCTCCTCTTCTCCCGTCTTCCAGACTCTGCCACCTCTCAAGAGGAAGCACCATGATGCTCCTTTCCTTATGAACTTTCCATCCGTGTCATTCGCAAATTCCTTTCCCTGTAATATGTGCAGTAATTGAGCTTCCTGTGCACCAACCTTCTCCCTTCCCCTAGTCACAAGTGTACAGACAATGCCTGGTTAGGGACAGTGAGAGGGAGAGTTGCTTTCCAGAACGAAACGGACTGTAGATTCCAGAACTGTTCTAATGATAGACAGCTGGTGCGAGCATCAGCATCCACCCCTCTCACACAATCCCTGTCCTCATAGACACTGAAGCCAGACAGTAAATACACCCATGCGGCTGGCTGTGGGCTAAGGTCTCAAATTCCTGTTGTGGGGGCAGCCTTCGCTCTGCAGACCCCTCCCAATGACCTGGCTGAGAATTAAGTCTTGCCGTGGAGTATTACTTTCCTCATGTTGCCATAACAAGCTGTTGCAAATGGATGGCTTAAAACAACTAAGCTCTGGGAGCTAGAAGTCTAAGAGCAAGATGTCAGCAGGGCCACACTCACTCAGAGGCGCTTGCCTCTTTCCGTTCCTGGTGGTGCAGGTGTTTGCCTGCTTGTGATGCCAACGCCATTCTCCAGCTCTGTCTTCTGGTGCTTTCCCTCTGTGTGTCTCTATGTCTCAAATTTTCCTCTTTTTACAAGACATCGGCCATTAGATTTAGGGTCCCTCTGTGAGATTCTTAGGATTTCATCTTAAATTCCTCTACTTAACTGCATCAGCAAAGAGCCTATTTCCACATAAGGTCACATTCATAGGTAGCAGGAATTAGGACCAAGACATATTTTGGGGGGAAGACACAGTATCACTCACCACACTTGGCTAAAATTATGGCCTGTTTAAAATTATGGCTGGTTGGCTTTGCAGCTTAGAAAATTCTAGAGAAGTTCACAGAGGAAAATAGAGGGGAAAGATTGCAGGGCCAGGCTCAAGGCAGTGGAAGAACAGTAAGCAGTGGGAAACAGGGAAGGCTTGGGTATGGAGTGTCCTACAACCACCCTGCCCCATATCTCCACCTTCAATTCTTCAGGCAACCAGACTCCTCTTCCAGACAAAGAGAAAAACCAGCCACCATCTTCTTTTCTTCTGAAACACCCAGTGAAGCTGGTTAAGGACATGCAAGTCTCCATACGCTGAAGAGCTTGGCTGTCCCCTCCTGGGAACCTGGCTGTCGCCCTCACTGTGGCGGGATGGATGGAGCACCTGAGCTGACTAGGTCCTTCTTTAGTGTGGAGTAGTGAGCACAGGAAGGGAGGGAGTGGGGAAAAGGTATGAATCAGAAGCTTGGGATCTTTTGCTTTTCTAGTACTTGCTTCTAGGCAGGCTCAAGGAACTAAACAATTATCACATTCTGAAGAAGGAGGAAGAAGATTATGGCCAATGGGCACTCCGGGGTCAGGCTGCTGGACTTGAATCCTAGCACTGTCTGCCGGCTACTGTATGACCTTGAGCAGCGGAGGGGGACTTAACCTCTTTGGACCTCACGGCCCTTATCTGTTAAGTGGGAGTAGTAAAAGTGCCCTCCTCACACAGCTGCAAGTGACGAATGCAGTGATATATGTAAAACATACTGCCAGGCACAGAGTAGATGATAAATAAATACCAGCTGCTAAATTTAAAGGGGAAAATCATCAGAATGGTCTTGATTAAAAAAAAAAACAGTACGAGACACTGGTTGCTTTGTTCAGTGAGCCACACCCAGAAATAAAATTTAATAAGAGGTCAGTGCTGAGGTCCTAGCAGCTCGACAGGCGCAGAAGTGCTGAAAAAGCCCGGTGCTGTGCTCTGCGCCCTTGTGGTTGGCAGCAGAGCGCTCCTCTCCTGTCTGAGGCTGGCGTTCCAGCCTCGAGATAAACAGAACAGACTCAGCACTGCACATTGTTCTCCAACGGGCCTGGCCCTGGCCCAGCTGGGGCCAGCATTTCCTTTCCAGCATTCCAAGAGGCCACAGTGCTGAAAGATAATTAAACTCAGCAGCAACCGAGAAAATAGGACTAAGCCCTCCCGAGTGTGGCGGAGATGGGGCAACCTGGATTCGTAATTAAAGACACCCACATCTGCGTGGTGTGCAGGACGAGCGTCAAGATGCTAGCTGTCAGCTCTGAATGGTGTTTGTCTGTCTGGATGATTTGCTGGAGACAGGAATCAAAGAAGCACTCCGAAGTCATTTTTTGGAGTCTGGTGGACAAACAGCTTGAGTTTCACCTTAGTTTACCCTGCAACCCCACGGAGAGTCCGGAAAAAGCTCGGTTTTAATGGTCTCTCACATAGGCCTGTGACACGGTTCATCTCTCACTCCCCCATCCATCGCTGGAAAAATGGAGAGGCAAAGAAATGAGGCATGTGGCAGAATGTGGCAGGCAGCTGGGGGCCAGAACCTCCCAGATGTATGCAGCTGTGACTCAGTCCCACATGCCTTGCCACACACAGTCTCTACAGTCAGGCAGAGGGTGACTTCCATGTCAGTCAGAGGTAAAGAGTGGGGTGGTCATTGATTTCCATCTCTGGGACCTCCAAGGACAAGGCAGCCAAAGAAGACGAAGGTCATCGTGCCGACCCACACCAGAGTCTGAGAGTAGCCAGTGTAGTGCCAGGATTGGGACAAGATGAATTTTCATTCTCGTCTGCCTTTTAAACGTCTTTCTTAAGAGCTACTGCCCTCCTAAGAGGCACACCTTAGACTGCAGTCAGAGTGGACCTGCCAGCAAGCTGTTCTAGGCACGGACCAAGCCTCTCTCCTTCTTCCCTGCTCCCATGCACAAGGGCAGAGCAGAAGCCGCCGTCCTTACACAGGGTGGCACTCTCTCTACAGACACATCTGATTGGTCCAAGATGTGCACATGGACTCAAGACTAGAGTTGCGTTTATTTTCTCTCCTGGTGTTCCAATAACAGCTATGATTTGAAACTTCAGGACCATCAGATTGGGAGCAGAGAAAGCCTGAAGTGAGAAATCAAATCTTCCTAAACTCTAATCCCAGTTCCACTCCTTACTAGCTATGTGTCTGTGGGAGAACTTCCTGAACTTGATGATTAAGAATAGGAATACCTATCACACAGGGTTGCTGAGAGGCTCGCATGAGGTATTAGATATTAGGAGCCAAATCTAGAGGTAAACAATAAATGGTGATCCTCGCGCCCGCTTCCTTCCTTAGTTTCCAAGATCACGCAAGATCAAGGCAGCCTGAGCATTGTGGTCCCAACCCACTGTCTAAATACTATAATTGCAATTAAGCAGGGAGTTTAATTGAACCTCAATATAGGTCTTCCCACCTCACAAAAGGTATTTTAACCATGGGAACATATTTATATAAAGGTTTTAATACAATTCAGTTGAAGAAACACTTACAGAGGAATGAGAGTATAAATAATGAGTTATATGCTCACGTAGCTACATGCGATACACAAATTTTAGGACTGCTAGCCCTTCCTTTGACCAGGATAATGTGATGGGGTCATGCCAGCCCTCCTGCTTCACCTGTCCATAGAGAGCCCTCAGGAGGACCTATGTTAGCCAGCCTTCTGCCCGAGTGGATTGTGTTATTACCATGAGCTGCTAGTAGAGATTGTCTATGATCTTCAGAGAGTTCACGATATCTCACATCCTCTGATTCCCTTAAAGCAAAAGAAATTGCTATCGTATGCTAGACAAGTTATGGAGTCACATGAACAGAGACAGCAGGGCCTTTGAATGGGAAGGAAAGGTATTTGGGGACAGCAGTCAGCAATGCAAGTGAAGGCAGGGACAGCTAAAGGGTTGGTGTCAACTTACAGATGGAAGCAGGCCCCGACTGTAGATCCTTATTGTCAGTAGTAACCAGCAAAATTTTTACTCCTATCAGAGGCTGAGTCTTATAATACAGGTTTTATTTTGCAAGAAATTCTACAGAGCTAATCTATAGGCATGATTAATATCTAAACATTGTTGATGAGAAAACCAAGACAAGGAGGGCAAATTCAAGATCACACTGTGGGTAGATGGTGGAGCCATGGCTCTGCCTCAGGTCTCTATGTTATTGGAGACCCTGAGTTACCCTTTCTATACTGTTCCCAGTACCAAAGTGGAAAAGAGCCATAGGAATCAGCCCTATGTGACTCCAGGCGTGGCCCCCAGTCCAGGCTCATGTGCATCACTTTCAAGCTTTTAGACATCCCAAATCTCAGGCCCCACCCAGACCTACTGAGATTGAATCTGCTTTTAACAAGATCCCAGTCATCTTGTGTGCCCCTTCAAACTTTGAGCATCCCAACTCTGGATTAGCCCATCATTTCTCATGGTCTCTCTCCAAGCCCTAGCACTCCAGTGAATTCCAAAGAAAAATAAGGGTTCCTGGTCACATGGCTTTAGGGATAAATGAGCCGAATGAAACCAAACTGGCTTCTTAATGGAGCTCTCAGAGCCTTTAATAAGCAGACATAATATATTAAGATGTTCTTGCTGGGGATGGAGTTTACAGTATTCCTCAAATATGCTTGACCTTTGAGATGTCTCTTTCTTCCATCTTTTGAGAAGTTTGCAAAATTAATATACTAAATAATTCACCTTTAAAAATCATTGATTTAGATCAATGCCACGTAACACAACTGTATAAACAAAGTCCAGAGAAGTTACCAATTTGTCCGAGATGGGAGCCACCTCGTGGCTATGCTGGGGCTGCTTGTTAAGCATCCAGACTCAAACGTTGCATGTTCTTTCCAAGGTATCCAGCGGCCACCCCCAAATCTGACTCCTCCCCGACCCACTCACTTCCCCTCTGCAGCCTTTCCTCCAGCTGTTATAAATTAGGAAGCAGAGGCACAGAAGTAACTACGCTCCTCCCTCAAGCCTAACAGAAGGTAGGTGGAGTCCAACAGGTGTGTGTGAGCTACTCTCTGAAGGCAAAATCCCAAGCAGAGACCACAGAACTAGTGGGAGAGAAGGCAAAGTAGGGCACAGATCTCCCTCTCCTGCTGGGGGAACACCTCCCAGCCTTGCCAGCCACGCCACACAGAGCTGGGCCAGAGACTGTGCCAAGGCTGAATCCTAAATAAAGGGCGGGGCTTCAGTCACACAGAAAGCTCACACGTGGGGTTACAAAAAATAGTCTCAGCCCAACCCTTGGGGAAAAAATAGTGGGTGTCAGGATAGTTTTTCTGGGTCATCTAGAAGGGGACAGGATTGAGTAGGTGCCTCCCACCTTCCTGAGGCTTGAAGATGCTGACGGACATCATGGTGCTTACAGTGGCAAATTCCTTAACATCTGCTGGAAGCAAGGCAGTTGAATATCATGCTAGGCAGGCCCACTTCCCTGTGCACAGCCAGCTCTGCACCTGGGCATCTCGGGCATCTCCGGGGAGGGAGAATCTGTGGGTCATGGAGGCAGCACACTATTCAGCCCCAAGTGGGCTCATCTGCCCCGGGTGCTTCTGCCTGTCTGCACGGACCTCCCCGGCTTCCCTCTATCTCAATACTGAGCTTTTCACCTTCTCAGTGTGACCCTGGTACCCAGGCCTCATAGTCAGAGTGGATGGAAATGCTGCTCTGAGCCACAGCTGCTGGAGGATGAAGTCCTCTAGAAGAGGCATGAAAAAGACAGAGCAAGTGCCCTCCTAACAGTCAGGTGCGGGGCTTGACCTTTTGCACATTTTGTCTGACTTCAGTCTCCTAATAGTTTTGTGAGAAGCTACTGTCTCATCGTCAGTTTGTAAGTTAGGAAACAGAAGCACAGAGAGTTCAAGTCTTTTGCCCATTGAGGTACTGGGATGTGAACCTGATGGTTCTGGATTCCAACACTCTCTTAAGAGGAGACCTTTTTAGTGTGGGTAACCAGACCTAGGGAGAGAAAATGGAGTGAGGGCGAGCAACCTCCATGCTCTCAGAAGTGGGAGCGCAGCACGGCTCTTGCCTGATCACGTCTGGGCCCTTCGGGTCAGATCCACAGCACCGTGCAGAGCCATGGAAGGCGAACCCCCAAACCAGATCCTAGAACAATGAAATCTGAAGCCCCAGAAGGAGTCCTAGGGCCAGGTTATTGAAACTTCCTGAGTGATTCCAAACCACATCCAAGGCCAAGAACAAACCTTGCTTTATGAGGATATCAGCCCCAGAGAGCTTGCCCAAAGTCCATAACACCAGGGCCTTCTAATTCTCCATCAGCCAGAAGTGGGCATCAGAACCACCTCTCTCACCTGTTAGCTGAGTAACCAGAATCCCTAAGCCTCACGGTGAAAGACTGGATGTGTTTAAACTGTCTGATGGTTTGTGTTCAAGAACCATCAGTCCCTCCCTCACTTTCCCTCTCCCTGCTAGACAATAAAGAAGGTGTCAGCAAGGGCGGGCTTGAGAAACTGACCATCCTTAAGCCGTAAGGACAGGCCAGCACTTGGGTTCCTGGAGGTGTTATCTGCCCACACAACCCTGGGAAGGACATGTGTGAGGTAGGAAAAGTCTAGCGTGTTTCCTATTCTCACACAATTCTCACTACAATGCTTTGAACCCCAGACATGTGGGGGTTGTTTTCTCATGCACCAAGCAAGCAATTCTTCAGAAGATACCACCAGAGTGTCCCATAATTTTACTCAATTCTGACTTCATCTACCTGGAGGCAATCCAGATCCCACAGGTTGAGGACAAAGTCCCACAAGACTGCCCTCCTACTTCTGATGCCAGCTGCAAATAGTAGGTTGTCACCTCTACTCATGATCAACTGGCTACAAACCAAAGTTCCTACAATCGCCTCTTGGGGTTCAATTAATTTACTACAGAGGTTCATAGAACCCAGGAAAACACATTTACACATTTACTACAACAGATATCACAAAGGGTTTAGATGAACAGCCAAACAGAAGAGATGTGCAAGACATGTGGAAAAGGCATGGAGTTCTGTACCCTCTCAGGGTACGCTGCTTCCAGGCACCAAGCATTGAGCTCTCCGAACCCAGTCCTTTGGGTGTCAAAGGAAGCTGCAATACATCAGCATGACTGATTAAATTCTTGGCCATTGACTCAAACTTTGGTCTCCACCCCTTCCCTAGAGTTGGGGTTGGGTGATGACACTGAAAGTTCCACCCAGTTAATTGCAGGGTTAGTTCTCTTGGCAACCAACCTCCATCCTGAGGCTATGCAGGTAAGACTCACATCATTTGAACAAAAGATGCTCCAATCACCCAGAAAATTTCAAGGGATTTAGGAGCTCTGTGTCAGACATTCCTATCACTCAGAAAATTAGAGGCCTTAGAAACTCTGTGTCATAAAGCATTATGCATTTCAAATTGCTACAAGAAAGGTTTTTGAAGGTTCTCATCACAAAGAAATGATAAATGCATGAGTTGATGGATAAGCTAACTACTTTGATTTGATTAATATATAATGTATATAGGTACTTGAATCATCAAATTGTATCCCATTGTATGTTACTTATAAAATGTCAAAAAAAAAACAACAGACAAATTGCAGAAGTTTCTCCTAGCACAAGAAGTTTTAGGAGGCTTTTTCGATGGTTTTAGAAGCTTTATGTATGAAACCAAGGGGCAGAAGCCAAACACATTTCTTGTTATGTTACAGTATCGCTGCACCCATGTGTCTCATCCAAGATGACATACCAGCCACAGAGGTGACGTGCCTGGGTGCAGTGGAGAAGGGTAAGATTGCTAGTCCCCCAGGAGATGCCGGTAGCTGACGCCAAGTAAATGCGACTAGAGCTTCACTGTGGAGAACTTGGTAGAGCGCTCTCCAGACACAGGCAGGAGAGAGGCCTCGTACACAGGCTTTCTTCTTGCACATGTCTGTACTATATAAATGAATGATTGGTTAAAATCATTGTATAAATGTCTTAAACTATTACCAGTGTTTATTTCCAGCGTGGTCGAATGACGTGAGACTTTCACTTTCTTGGTTATTCGTTACTTTGATATTTACTTTTTTTCATAACAACCATTGTACTACTTTTGTCATGAAAAGCAATGAATTTCAGAATTCTGTGTAAATATTTGCAAAACCCTAGATACCACTGCTTTCAAATGGACTTTTAGGAAGAAGTAAGTCATTTGGAGAAAGATTTTTAAATTATTACAAATTATTTTTTATGTTCAGTGACAGCTTCCTTAGTTCTGAGGTTACATGTCACTTGCCAAACCAGAAGCCTTTGGGTCCTACTTAGCTTTGCTACCTTTACGATTGCTTTGCCATCTAGAGCATCCCTGCCTTCCTCTCCACCCTCCCCATGCCCGAGCGGGCTGTCATGTATTGTCACATCGGAGGTTTACCTGCTTCCCCTGTTTCCCCACCATGAAGTAGACATCTGCCTCCAGTTTGTAGGATGAATTTCCCCTTTACCAAATGGCCTCTTCTAGCACAGGAGAAAGTAGCAACTCCAAAGTCTGATTGGACTGCAGAAAACTTTTTGTTTTGTAGCAAAAAGTGCTCAACTCAGGCTGCCTTGATGGGATATAATGAGAAGACAGCCTCAGAGAACACATTAAGAGAAGAAACTTTTGGAAAAGTATTCACAGGTGACTTTGATGCACAGGGTTCACATCTCCAGGGTGGCCTCTCAGATGCTGGAGAAATGCTTCTGCCTGAGTCTGCAGTGTTCAGAAGGTACAAGTTTACCACAAAACGCAGTCCCTAAATGAGACTCTCACTTCATTGCATACTCCCCCCCAATCACTGCAAACTGCCCTGCTGATGAAAAAGCCAGCTAGGGGGCCCTAATACAGGACTACTCCTCAGAATCTCTACCCTGGTGCTGCTAACTTGGTACCGCATGTTCTATTATGTGCTGTGTACGACTTCCCATGTGTGAGAGTTGTAAACACCCCAAGATCTGTTGGGACCAGTTCCCTAGGTCCTGCTTCATTTGCTGCCAAAATTCATTTGTTCTCTTCCCGCCCAGCTCCAGACCCTTGACGCCATCCATTCCTTCACTTGTGAGGGAAACCCAACTGCTCCATCACAGAGGCCTGGAGTACCTGGGTTGGACCCAAGTCTACCAGAATTTTGGGAGTTCTTTTAATCCTTTAATGGCCAAAAGGATTTGAGGGCCTGGTGTTGACTGGAAAAGGCATCAGCTTTCCCACAGACCTCGGCACAAAGGACCTTCGCATTTACCGGAACCAGAACTGTGAAGTCACTGGCCAGGGTCAAGGCCTGGCTCGGAGATGGACGAAGTGCTTCTCTGTCAGGGAACCCGGCCTCTGTGTGCCTGGGAAGAGGCAGGGCTTAGCTCCTGAGTAGGGTCGCTGGTGCTGACAGCTGGGAGCCAGGGCTTCAGGGCCACTTGCTGCACAGGAATCGATGATCCTGGTGCAGGAGAAGCCCTTCCCAAGGGGGATGGGGCTCCCAATCTGCAGACACTCACTGGCTGGGCCCTCAGAGGGCTCCTGTGGTGTCTGAGCCCTCACAGGCACCTGTTGAGATTATCAGCTCAAACTGAGTGCTTCTGAAGTGTGGACAGAGGGCAGAGGGAGATAAGCTGCCCTGGACTTCCTGCCAGGCAGCTCGGAGCCCAGAGGAGCCTGGGAGTCCTGGGATACTGTGCATCCATCCTATAGTAGTCTCAGCCTGCTGGGTTGAGTATTGGAGTCCAAAAGATCTGCCCACTTGCTAAACACATGGCTGTAGGCAGATCTTGTGAGCGTTAGTATTTTCATCTGTAAAATGGGATATTCTTACCTACCATGCTCATTTCACAGAGTCTTTTGGACTTTAAATACATCATCATATAAAGCTTCTAGCCAGTCGCTACCTAGAGAGTGTAGGAAACAGTAAGTGTTGTATCTCTTTCTCTTTTGTTTTCCTCCTTATTCAGACACCCATTCTCCTTCCCTAAGATGATGGGCAGCTACTCTAGCCACCATTCTTCTCAGAGACTGGAAGATAACCAGCCCATCTCAAGTTCCCTGGAAGCGGACAGCTCTGGTTTGGGTAGGGAGGAGCAGGCTACGGGTTGGGCTAGTGTCAAGTGTGCTGGGCACCAACAGGGAGAGGAGGGAAGAGAGAGAAGAGAGGTTCAAGTTGTTCTTCATTTGCAGAGCTTGCTGCTCCACTCAAATAACATCTTTAAACACTACTGACATGATGTAGTCAAATGGCCTGGCTCAGGCTTAAAATTTTTATTCTGTTTTTAAATCCAAATTAATTAACGTATCTCCTCTAGTCTGTCAGTCCAGTCTCTTCTGCCCTGAAGTTCCAGCTTTGAGCCAGCCCAGGTTTGCCAAGGTCAAATTGTAATTTCCTTGGCTCCAGCAGTGCACGCTTGGGAGGAAGCTGAAGGCTGTAGAAGGCCAGGCATAGAAGGTTCCTCATGGCAGAAAGTGAGTCTTCTAAATACTCCTCCCTGTTTCCCTCAGAAATTTAGCTCTCCTTCATGCTCATGGTGTGTGTGCACACATTCGCACCTGCCACCCGTGCCTGGGTGCTGTGTGTCTGCAGTAATAATAGGAAAACATTTCCAGTCTGGCTGCAGAGGAGACTGCAAGAAAAAAATGAAACAGAGAGGTAAGGCAATTATTCCAGTCCTTCAGGTTTTCAGCTACTTCCACCTAAAATACACAGGTAATTGAGGTTGGGGTGGGTGGTCCATTCTTCTCAAATTACCTACCCAATTAATTACCTTAATATTCCTGCTGCATTTGTGTGTATAAGGTACAGCATTAATATCAGCCAGGTCAAGGGAGATGGATGCTAAATGAGCCACACAAAGACAGAGCTTCCTGGCAGACAGGTGGCATGTCTCATCATAAATTCAACAACGTTATTTAAGCAACAAATATTTGTTGTGTTAGGTGTTGGGGATACAATGATGACTAAGCAAACACAGTATTTGCTTGGGTGAGACATTTATTTTGATAAAGGAAAAAGTCAAAGTAATAAATACAATGATTAGACATTAAAGATCACAATGAGTCAAAAACTATTTTCTATGCCTTTTGTAAACCATTTTTGGTCATCGTCCACAAAAATAATTAACACCAGTGAGTGGAGTCAGTCTGTCTGTGATGGCTCCCTTTCCCAGCATGCTTGATTACTTGTCTAACCACAGCCAGTACACCCTTCCCAGATCAAGAAGACGATGTTAAAGAAACAGGTGTGCAGGGAAATCATCAACTCTAGCCTGAGAAACCCTGAGCCTGTAGCCTCCAAGATTTGAAGGACCTTGAGCAGCAAGTCACTTTAGTTTCATTTACCCAATCTGTAAAATGGGCATTATATCTGCTCAGGGGTTTTTATGAGAACCAAGGAGAATATGGGTGAAAATATACTGCAAACAGTAAAATACTAAATGAAGAACCTAAAAGAAGATGGTGTTGATAAAGTTTCTCTGCAAAGAAATTTAATGAATCTGAGGAGGAAAGTGAATCCTCCTCTCCTAATTAAAAAGAAAGGAAGGGAAGGGGATAGGAAAGAAGAAGAGAGGTAAAGGGAAAGAAAGAAAGAAAGAAAGAAAGAAAGAA
>RJWT010016052.1:0-20072 GCA_004365215.1 Cuniculus paca | reverse complement strand
GGAGTCAGGGGACTTTTTTTTTTTTTTAAATAATGGTAAAGTTTCACATTTATTAAAAGTAGGGAAAAAAACAGGCTCTGCAGAGTGAGTTTGGGCAAGTAAAACTGGAGAACAGAGAGACTAAAACAAAAAAAAACACCTTACAGCATACGGTGGGCTACCTTGAAGAAACATGATCACACTTAATGGTGGTGGTTCCTTTTCTATATTCCCCACTCTCGCATCACTGTCTGGGTCATCCTGTCAAAAACCTGCTCGAGTTCTTACGAGAAGTCCACGTCCAGGGCTTGGGGGATGGTTCTGCACACGCGCCCAGGGTTTCCTCACATACTTTCCTAGCTAGTTTCAGCTCTACCCTACCCTCCGGCCTCATTTCCCCCAAGAGACACATCCCCCCATAATTCTTTATGGGATGCTGAGGGCGTGGAGGTCTCTGTCTTTGTAGATCTACTTTCTGCTGGAAAGGGCTGTAGACCCTTCTTGCTGGGGGTTATATGATCTTTTAGCTGTGTTGGGGTGTTGTGGCTCCCTGGCTGGGTTGAAGAGAAAAATGCCTGTAAGAACACACAATGAAAAACGAGTTAGCGAACTTTACCATTAAGTTGGGGATGACAAGATTATGAGGAGCAGGTCAGATTTCACGCTTCCTGTGGAGGAGGAGAACGTATGACAAAAAGGGATGTCAGATAAATTATCGAGAGCCTGAGAACCATGGCCTTTGCGAGATCCAGGATACTCACCTGTACACAGAGCTGCTCCTGGAAGAGAAGTCTGAAGTCTTGCAGAGGTCCACCGGAGTTTTATAGACGTGGAGCCTAAGGCTGAGAGAAGCTAGGTAACCTGCCCAAGGATACACAGTGACAGAGCCACGACTCAAATCTGAGGCAATCTGATTCCAAACACCGCACTTTCAACCCTTAGTTTCATCGCCAGCTTTGCTGTGCACAACTTTGCATGCTCTGGGCCCCGGCCAGACTGCTTTCCCCTCCCCATCTGTGTGCCTTCCCTCCACACTGCTGCTTGTACTCATTTGTGTGTTGAGTTTTACAGAATCTTCAGAGTGGTCACAGATATTTGTTGAATAGCTAAAAATAATAGACTTTGCGCATACTCAGTAAAGAGAGAGCATAGCTAACGTAAAGGGAGACCCATTACCTGCAAATATCAGTACTTTAGTAACATTGATGAACATGGTTCACGCTGTAAGAACTGGCTGCTTAGGAAGAGCTGAAATGCCCTTTCTGCCTTCATCAGATCCTTCTTCTCTCTCAGTTTCCATTGCTGCTGGTTTGGGCCTCATCTGCCCTGCACTGGAGTCCATTGGAGTCACTCCTAACTCTTCTCCCACATTAGATTGTGGGCATTATAAGACAATCACTTTTTAAAATTCGTTTTCACACTTGCTGAAAGTAGTAGGTTGTTGAATGGTGGTTTAATCCTTGCCTTTCTGTGAGAGTTGAGGTGAGTGAACTTTTCATGGAAGCAAAGTAGATCTTCATTTTGGAGAAAAGTGTCCAGTTTCCTAAGGTGCTAGCAAACAAATTTCATCCTAAGGATGATCTTTCACCATGATTGATAAGTACAATATAATGTAACATCTTTATTCATATAATTAGGCTTACAAACAGTGATTCTACTAAGAAAAGAATAGGATTTTGTGGTATCCTAAGGTGAAAATCATTATTGTGGAATCTACGAAGTCGTGTTTCCCAGACTAATACCTGTATCTGGTTCACTTTTGCATGAATGAGGATTGAGCCTCTTCTGTCCGAGGGTTTTGTACCCTTTGTTTTGGCTGAGAAAAGGTTGCATACCTGGAGAAAGAAGTTTAAGCAAAACTGAAAGACAGTGGCTCCCCGCCTGCTGCCACAGGCTCCCTTGTAGGTGGAGGATAGGCAGTTCTGTCAGGAAAGGGATCTGCAGCAGGAAGGAAATGGTGAATGAAATGGGAAATTTAGATTTCTGGGCCCAAGGCGTCAGTTATAGCTAAAAGTAATAGTTTGTGTATCTTTTATATTTGTTTCACATAGACAGTACATGCTCCTTTAAAATTATTTGTATGTTTACATTTACTTACATGTTCTCTTATAAGCAAAACTTGATCACTTTAAATATGTATAATGTATAAACCTTATAAATCTATAATAGCTAAACACAGTTTGATTAGATTCCTCCTAGTCTCCTTCTTCCAGCCTATCCACTGTTCTCACATAGTTGAAGTTGTCTATATAGAAAATGTTGTATTTTGCTTGCTTTCCTAGACATACTGCTACCACATTATTATTATTATTATTATTATTATTATTATTATTATTATTTTGGTGTTGGGGAATTGAGCTCAGGACCTTGTACATGCTAAGCATACTCTGCATGACTGAGCTATACCCCAGCTCCTATCCTAAATACTATTTTAAACAACTGCATAGCATTCTTATTCAGGGGTGTACTTAACTCGTCCACTGTTGGTTGTGCAAGCACCCATTAGACACTGCCAGTTCAGTGACCATCAGCTTATCTGTTAGCTCTAATGATGACCAGCCTGCCATTTATTTAATGACTAAACAAATGTTGTCATTTATTAGTTGTTGCTGTTTAAACCAAATGACAGCAGTTGGTTGAATTTTTTGCTTTTCGGTTATTTGATGTTAAGTCACTTTGGCCCATCCCTGAAACTTCCCAAGCATTTTTCTCTTGGCATATGCAAGAGATCATAAACACTGACTGAAGAAATTAGGCTTGGGAGAGTCCAAGAGAGAAATCTTAGAGCTATGCAATATTGTAATGTTGAACATGCTGTCAAAAATTGTTTAAGAAACACCAAGAAGAGATTTTGAAAGTACAGAACTGTTACACTAGACCTTAAAGATCCCGAGAAAACAAGTGCCCTAGCCATTTATTTTCTGAGCATATCAATGACATCAGCAGCTTGACCACAACAGTCTTGTGTTACAGGGATGGATAGTTAAGTAATGGGGACAGATCGGCCCTGAGATACAAGAGCGTGAAACTAGACTGCTCTTAAACAGAACCACACCTCACACATAGCACATAGGTGTTCTGGGACCTCTGGGAAGGACCATGGGATGGATGGGAGGAGGGGTCCGACCAAGACAGTTTTCTTTCTAGGTCTCAGGAAACAGGCTGAGGGACAGCAAAACAAGCATTCAAATGGTACTGAAATACCAAATTAGATTTTTGAGGGCCTAGAAAAAGGCAAAGAATACTTTCTCTTTTGGAAAAGCAAGAAGCAGTTTACTTTAAGCAGGGCCTGTGCTTGTCCATTAGAGCCAGAATTTGGTTGCCATGCATAGTTTTAAAAAGAACCTAGAATGCATTTTCTGAGTAAATTTTCACACTGTTCTTTCCCTAGCTTTACCACTTTTTTTTAAGCCTCATATGTTGAGACAAGTACAAAATTTAAGTTGTTAAAATTGAGACTGGGTTTCAGTAATATTTTACATGATTTCAAGACTAGAACTTCATTATTTAGACATCATAACCACTCTTCCCTTAGTCTTCTCTTTTTCATGAGGAGATAGGAGTAAAAGAAAAAAAGTCTCATTTGATTAAAGAATTGTGAGGATGGGTTTATGGTATTTTAACTGTAAAATTAGTTTCTATACAGAATTCTCAGACATCATCTCTAATTTTCTGTGGCAAAACAACATGCCTCTTGCAGCTTGGAAGGAGTTTTTATTTAAGCATCAGGATCGGTGTTCAGTATTTGTAATTCATAGTCTTTGCTTCCTTGTTTTTGCTGAAAATATATGTTATGACTTGTATCTAGATGTCCCCTCAAAGCCTCATGTGGTCATTGGTGGGGCTTTTTCCAGAGGTGTCTGGATCTAGCGCGTGTGATGCTGGGATCAAAGGTTTGTGGTTAGTAAATAGTCCACTGATTGGTTTCCCTGTAGTTCTGGGAATTGCCATGGCAAGGCCCTCGCTGGGTGTGAGTGCTACTCACTCTAAGGAACAGAAATACAAGGACAAGAAAGAGGGCTGCTGTAGTTGCTTTTCCCTTGCTGCCTTCTGTCTGCCTGCCTCCTCTGCAGTGCCCCCCCATGTGCCACCCTGCCTTAGAGCCAGCCAACTGTGAAATGAAACCTCTACAAACTGTGAGCCAACTAAACTTTTCTTCCTTTAACTTTGGGTGTCGGGTATTTTGTCTCAGCAATGAGAAAAGTAACAAAAGTAACTAAGACAATGTGATTCTACCTGTTTTTAAAAAGCATATTGTAGTTTTAACTTACTCATATTATAAAAGTATATGTGGTTTCTCTAAAAAGATAAAGTGGTGGAAATATATAAAGAAAAAGAAAAAAAATTTTTTTTTTGGGTAGGTTCTCTCTATGTAGTTCAGGCTGTTCTTGAACTCTGTGTAGCCCAGGCTGGCCTGGAACTCACAGTGACCCTCCTGTCTCAGCCTCCCTAGTGCTGGGATCACAGGCATGTGCCACCATGCCCAGCTGTCTCTTTTTTAAACAGTGTCTTGCTTTGTAGTTCAGGCTAGACTTGAATTCACAGTGTAGCCCAGGCTGGCACTGAACTTGTGGCAGTCCTCCTGCCTTGTCATCCAACATGCTGGAAGTGTAGGCATGCACCATCACGTGAAAAGGTTAATATTTTTTTTCTCCTGTATTCCTAAAATACACCGCAAGATAGTATTATCAGCCCCATCGCTTTCTTTGCTTATGCAACTATTTATAAATATATTATGCACATATTAGCTTCTAATATTAAAAATTTCTACACACTAACCTACCATTTTTTCCCCTTTTGTGGTTCTAGGAATTGAACTCAAGGCCTCATACATGCTAGGTAAGGTCTCCCCTACTGAGGTGCACTCCCAACCTTAGGCTACAATTTTTTCAGTACAAGAAAGCATCATAAACATTCTTTCCAAATTAAAAAAACCTCACTAATGTCACAGACACTTAATATTCATAAGTTATTAACCATTCGTGTTGTTTTAAGTTTTTTCTACTACAGGAGAACATACCTCTGTGTGTGTGGGAACATGCTAACATACAGAAGCTTTTATTTCTATCAGAGTCCCCAAAGTGGTATTACTTTCCAAAAGCTGTAGTAATTCACAGTCTCACTAACACTATTTGAGAATATCTGTTTCCCCACATCCTTGCCAGCATAATTCATTTAGAAGCATAAACTTTCTAATCTCTTTTTCCTGATTTGTTTCAAATGATTTCTTTAGGGAACACGTGTCACTATCTCTACCTTTTTTTTTTTTAAGTCAGTCATTCACATTATTCATGCCCTGTCTTTTCCTTAATTTTTCTATTGTGCATATGATTGTTCTTCTAGAAAAGAAAAACATGTGTCTAAGCTCACAGAGCTTAATTGTTCTGTATTGAAATGAAACAAAACAGTTGATTTCTATTTATAATAAAGTAAATACAGGCCTTTCAATCCCAATTTCCCCTTCTAAAAGTATAATATTTAAGATGTTGTCTCAGGAAATATAAATGTTTTAATGGGAAAAACAGAAGCTTACAAAATACAAAGATGGGAAATTTTAGGAGTAAGCCTACAGAGCTAATTAGGTTTCCTTCTTGAATCCAGAAGTCTGAACACAAAGATTCTTTGAGAGCATTAGTTATAAGTTCTGTTGAATTACATACAGGAAAAAGTGAATCACAGCAGATAGGAATTTAGACCTGGACTGTGGTTGAAAGCCCCTGTCCTCATGGATCCTGCTTATTTTTCTGGGAGGTGAGACTGGATTCCACGTCTCATGTCCTTGGAGTTGCTGAGTTCATTATAAAATTATTTGTATATAACTCCAGCAGTACATTGAATAATAAGAAACAGCTGTACAACTGGAGTCATTTCTAAGAACAGAATAACTAAATCAATCAGCAGAATTTCTTGTGTTTGGGAAGGTCAGGCCAACATTGTGTAGCCCAGAATACTAACAGCGCTTTGTAACTAACCTGACACAGATGGCAAAAAGATTCTGTTTGGGCAGCAGAAGTTGGAACTGAAAATTAATAAACTCGGTGAGCCCTTGATAACTACCACAATAAAATATTACTGTATTTTTAGTATTAACATCTTAAGGGCTAGGAAGACTCATAAAGGAACATTTTGTTTAAAAAAGAACATATTCTGTAAGAGCCAGGTCCCCTGAAGGAGGCTGAATTGTCTAGATCATTGTCCCTTGAAAGAGAAGTCTGTACATCCTGCCAAACTACCAGGACTGAAGCAAGCTGAGGGCCTCACGCTGGGAAGACACCACAGAGCAGCCGGCCAAACCGACTTGTCTGACCGGAGGGATTGTTGGATCGGGGGAAGACACACATTCCCAGGTGAGACAGGCTGAAGTCTTGACGTGGCATCGTGGAAGGGATTCTTTAGAATGATGTATCCCTGCACAAGGTCCATAAGAACATGTCAATGGAAGATGGCAGTGCATAGGATAGGAGGTCTGATGAAAATCTGTAGACCTGGAGTCTCCACATGTGACTCAGTTCTGACGGACTCGGAATTCTCCGCCACTTAAAACCACAGGCCACTCTCAAGGACAGAGACCTTCTTGCGCCCACTAGCCAGAGCCCTAAGCCTGGACTGGCCTCTAAGTGCCTGACTGGCTCTGATGTGGTACTAACCTTGGGAAGAAGCTATGTTAGGTTTCAGCCCATGAACGGCATAGTGAGAGAACAGGCCGCCTTGGGGAGTTGGCACTCTTTCTCTTGCTGCAGACCACAATTTTGGCACTAGAATTTGCAAAAGCTTGCATCTGCTTGGGGCCCCAAATGCTGATGCCTGAAAGTAGATGTCCCCTTTGCCACCCTAACTCTGTCCCTGGTTCTGGATGCCCAGCAATCCTCACAGATAGCATGAACTCTTGACACTTAAGTCACTTTGAAATTAAGACCTGATTATCAACTGTCTTGTTTATGTCATTCTTTTCATATGGCGTTTTCTGCCAAGGCAGGGGGTAAAGAGAAAAGCACAGCAATCTAGCCTGCTGGTATTCTAGTCCTGGCTTTGTTGCGTAGTAGTCAGATGATCTTCACAGCACTCGGGAGCACTAATATAGAATAAGGGTGAATGTTAGGGACATATATATGCATATTGTGAGATAGAGTGATTTTTACTGCATATAAATAAAACAAAATCTGCGAGGCACTGGACAGCATCTGGCTCAAATCTCTCAATACCATACTAGAAGAAAGGAAAAGATGGAGACTTGGATATCTATGATGCCTGAGATGAAACAGTCCATTAATGTCGCTGAATTAAGTGCTACCTGAACAACAGTCGTTAACACTGTTACTGATTAACCAGAGAGGTCTGATGAACCTGAAGTTTTTCTTTATCTGTTTTTGATTATTTAAAAATAAGGGAGAAAAGTGCCTACTGATTTCTCACTTACTTGAAATAGTGCATGCCTATTGTAAGAAGATCAAATTGTGGGCTAGGGGTATAGCTCAGTGGTGGAACACTTGCCTGGCCTCTGATGTTCAGAGTTCGGTCTCCGGCACTGCAAAAAATATCAAATTATTAGTAAACTCTTGGACTTCTTCATTAATACACAAATTTCCTTGTATACCTACTGAAGGAAGAACATTAGCTGAAACACTGACCTTTTTCATTACACTGAGGGTTTTTAAATAATACATGTAGAGATAAACTGAGCCAATACTATCAGGTACACCTGGCAGATTTTGTTTTACTTAAATGCAATAAAAATCACACTGCCTCACTACGGTATATGCATATATGTATCCCTTTATATTCACTCTTGTTCTTCTGTGTTAGTGTACACGAGTATACAACCCTGAGACCATCTGTCTTCATCCATGTATCCTCCGCGGATCCACGTACATAAGTGTGTGCACACAAGCGCCACTGTCTTATCCCTCTGAAGGGATCTCACCAGGGAGTGCCGCTTGCAGACTTCCTGGGAAAAGCACGTATTACTGTAGTTCTGTGTGTGTCAGCCTTTGCAGTTGTTTACAAGGCAGGCATCATTGCTCATGACCAGAGGTCATTGCTTCATGAATGTTTTGTTCAGTCCCAGTCAAAATGCTATGTGCAGATGACTTGATCAGTGCGTTTTGAGGAATCTTCAGTATGATGGTGGTGATTGCTGGGAGTGGGGCAGTGTACTGAGAGTTTTGATCTGCCATCGGGTGGTGACTGACCATTACTGAATGCATCTCTTGCTTATAATTCTTACTCGTGATCTGAGGAGCAGAAATATGACTGTTTTGGCTCAACTCAGACCATCTTGGATGGCAGCCAGCCATTAGAAACTCTGCATTTCCCTTGCTTCTCAAGACGAGTACCAATATGCCAGTTGTGCTTGGAAAGGTCCTGCACAAGCACCCTGGAACATGGTGTTTCTGTGGACTTCTTGCCTGACAGTGAGGCTCAGCAGACTTGTCTGCCTTGGAAGTGGTGCCCAACCACCATTTGCAGATAAGGCTGTGACTAGGAGAAAATGCTTTCCACTTGCAACTCAGATGGAACCCTGGAGTGGTCAGCTGCATCTGGTTACCGCAGAGGACTGCAAAAGCGAGGAGGGTCCTGATGATGGGGAGGGTGCAGAGGCCAGCAGTGAAATAAGGAAAAGAAACTAGTGCTTTCGAGCTTTAGGGGGAGCCCCACCAGGAGTGCAGGGAATGGAGAGAGCGACCCTAATTGTCTACAGGGGTGTGAAGCCCCTCGGCTAGGTGGGCCCAGGAAGCACCAGAACTGGTGAGCTGCATGAGGGCTGACTAGGAAAAATCTCGTTAGGAAACTCAGAACAGAAGACTCCCATCTTATGCTTCCTCTTCTCACATCTTTTGTGCAGGAGGTGCTGTCTGACAGGAGTGCCCTCCCCATCGCCCCTTAAAAATTCTTGCCATCCTTACATCTTAGTTCACTTCTCACCTGCTTCAAAACCTTCCCCACTCCTTTCCAGCTTACCAGCTGGTTTACCCTACTGGTGTGTTAAGCATCTGTCTCCCCATTAGATTTTCATGATAGCAGAAGGTTACAGCTTTTCACCCTCTTTCTCCTCCCCAGTGCCAAGCGCAGTATTTGGTGTATGTAAGGTGCCTAACACGTACTAGCTGAGTGAAATTGTGTGTTACTAGTGCATTCATCTCTCAGTTTGGTTTCAGTGGTTTGTTAACTACTGCAAGAACTCTGGGACACTGACATGTTAAAAATGATTGACAATAATTAAACAGGTGTAGAGTTAGAACACTTTTTCAGTTACAGGAGAAGTGGATGCAATGATGAAGTTTAGCAGACTTTTACTTACTTCCCAGGAATGCATTGGTAACATAAAGTGTATACACTGGAGTTGCCTATTTACTAATTTCTGGTCTGTCTGGGTGCCATTCAACAGTCTCTTGCCCACTGCACAGAAATCAAGGGTTTTTTGTTTTGTTTTGTTTTGTTTTTGAGATAGAATCCCACTATGTATTTCATACTAGCCTTGAATTTACTATGTAGCCCAGGCTGACCTCATACTTGCAGTGATCCTCCTGCCTCACCCTCCCAGTGCTAGGATTACAAGCATGTGCCACCTCACCCAGTGAGGGGGTAAATTATTTGTATACATGTTTCCAGTGATCATTTTTGGATAAGTCATGATAATACAGTAATAATATTACTTACTGTATACCAGGTAATGTTTTACAACCATCTCATAAGGCAGGCACTGTTAGTGTCTCCATTTATGGGTGAGGAATGTGAGGTTAAGCAACTTGCTCAGTTTCACTCAGTGAACTTGGCAGAGCTGAAATTCAGTCCAGGCTCATTATGAGCAGTGACATCTGCTGTCTCTCCCGGAAAAGAAGTTCAGTTTTAAAGGCCCTACAAGGCTTTGCTTCGTCAGGCAGCCGACTGACCCCCGACATGGTGCTCTGGGGCTGAGACCTGTGCTTTCTGTTCCACTATTGTCCTGCATGCCTCGGGCTTGGGGCCACCAACCCACTGTGAAGAATGCAGCCAAATGAGCTGGAGACCAGCTGCTGGTCCAGCTGGTCCTTGGTGGTGTTTTGGTTTACACGTGAACCTTGCCACGGACCATCCGTGTTAACATGTGACCCCCATCACCCCGGAAGACTTCAGCAGTCGCTAATGAAAAACAAATCTTCCTGGAGCATTGAGTTGCTACCTAAGGCCAGTGTAGATAACTAGTGTCACGTTGCGTTCTCAAGAATAAGTGAATAACATAAACTACTCAGCTGGTGGAAGGGGGATATAGTGCTCAACGAAAAAAAATGAGGAACCTTTTTGACTGAAAATTATAACATCCTGGAATGTTAGAGCCAGAAAGCCCACACAAAGATCATTTCACCTTTGGCAGGTGAAGCAACAGCCCAAGGTCTGTTGATCTACCCAGAACTACAGTGGCCAGATGGTTACAGAATCGAGACAGAATACGGGCCTGCTGAATTCCAGGCCAGTGCTCTTCCCCCTGCTTGCAATTTCTTAACATATTCTATAAATGATTCCCCTAATTACAGGTGAAACATGGACTGCTCTGTATTTGTACTGGCAACAGCAAGTTAACACAGCCTTAAAGATGTGAGAGATGCAGCTAGAAACGTCCTTTAGGTGCAGAACATAGGAAGCGTGGGCAGGGAGCAGGAGCAGCTGAACTGTGGAGTTTGCACAGGCAGCCTCTGCCTTCTAGGCAGTCCTAGGTAGAAGCTCCCTCTGGCTCAAGTGTGGTTTTAGAGGTGTGGGATCAGACTGGCTCAGTTTATAGCAGAGTTTAGTGTAGGAGCAGGGAAAAGAAGGAAATGTGCAGTTCCTTTCCAGAAAGAGAAATGCATCTCAAAAATCCGGCCACAGAGAACACTTACTCTGCAACTTGGACTGGGCAAGCTGTTGCCATGCTAGCCTTCGGGTCAGAGACCAGTGAACTGCGAGCTCTTCCTGTGCTGCTGGGATGTGAACCTTTAACCCCTCCCGGAAGAAGCTCAGGCAGCCAACAGCCTCCCAGCCCCAGCACCAAGGTCTGGACATCCTCTTCTGGGCTCAGAATCTCAGAAGCACAGGACAAGTACAGACTGCTTGCAGGACAGTGGCCCAGGAATCCTCATGTGCAAGAATGGAGGAAGGTAATTTTATCAGATAATCAGATGCCTATGGCCCTTCTTGGAGCAGATGGCCTCAGAACAGACCCAGAAAGTGGGGCGGGTGAGAGAGCCGTGATATTGCATTGGCATGAGCCAATTCCAGGCTACCCTTGCATGATTCCCCCCAAAGGAAGAATGTTTGAGGGGACCTGGAACTGAAAGGCCAGAGAAGAGATTTAAAAGTAATTCTCCACAACTCCTGCAGAGCACCACTCTTCGTGGACTGTCCCAAGGTGGGAGGCACTCCATTCCTTCCCTCTGTCAGCCTGTTGTGGATATTACAGAGAGCTAAGTTATTTAGAAATGTCCTAGGCAGTCAGACAGGGCTGGGCCCTCCAGAGGTCAGTGTAGAAACAACTGTGAGTGGAGGCGCATGTTGAAAGTCAGGCCTCAGGACAAAGAGAAATGACTCCAACTTACACTTTCCCCAGGGACGAACAGCAGTGACCGATACTCTAAATAGGCATCAGTCAGCTCTGGTGGGGAACCAAAATCTCCCTACCCCATTCCTTCTCGGAAAATCCTTGCTTGTTCCATGTACGCTTACTGTGTGACTTGCTCTTCCCCGTTTGATCTTCATTCAATCAATATTACCAAAGCAACTATACTTGTTGTAATCTTATTGGTTGACCACAGTTTTGTCCCATCTCATATCTAACTTGGTACTTTCTTAGTAGTTGATCATAGTTTTGTCCCACCTTGAACCTGCCTCACCTGTGGCTTTGTTCAATAAAACATCCTTGCGAAGTGGGTTCCCTGGGCCAGCCACTCAGAGCCCCCTTCTGTCCTTCTTAGACAAAAGCCTTTTTTCTCTTAATGAATACTTCCTACTTACAACCTCTCTTGTTCCTAGAATTTATTCTTTGATTTTTAGAGAACACGAACTCACCAATATCAGACATGTAACCAGGTGGGAGTTATAATATTTCCCTTATTTTATTTGGAGGTCCTGCATCATCTCTGTATCATATGCCCTATATCATGGGGATTCTTCTGTGGGCAGTTTATGTGCTCATCTTTTCAAACCCAAGAAGAACAAAATAAAAAACTTGAGAGCAGAAGATCAAACAAAACCACCTGTGCTCTTCCATCTGCTCTGATATGGGGTCCAACCTCAAATTCAGGGGGCATTTTTCTAGAGCAGTAGGATCTCTTTTAAGCAAGAAACTAGAAGCCAAGCTTGAATTCAAATTGAGAAGTTTCTGAAACCCGTCCGAGTCTGTGGTCTCCTTGCCTTGTCCTTGATTATAATGACAATCTGAGTCCTGCCTTTGCGTGTGCTGTGTCACATCAGCCAGCTACTGGGAAACCAGGCCCCTGGGAGGGTGCAGACCACTACCTTAGACCTGGGTGGTGCAGAAATCAGCTTCTGCTGTCTCTGAGTGGTCAGGAGTGTGCGGGACCTGGCACTAGGCTGGCCCCCACCTTCTCCTGGACTTAGCGCCAAGCATTAATCAGTGAACTTTCTCAAAACCAGTAATGGCTTGCTTGCTTGCTTGGAGGAGCTAGAGGGTAGAGTGTGCTGTAACCCACCCTGTTGCATAAGACTGCCTGGGGACTTCCTCCTTTTTTTTCCCCCCCGTGAGGTAAACCAACAGGGCCTAAGGCAAAGCTGTCAGAATGAACACAGCCCTAATTTAGAGGCCACAGGCAGGGAACCTAGTACAGGGTAGATTCCTGAGGCTGGGGAAACAGGATAGGGGATCCCTTCAGCTCTTCCCAGAGTCAAACTATTTTTAAGAGAGAGAATGTAAATCTAAGAAGTTTTCCGTAGTGTAGAGTCTAAATAACAACAGAAAGGAACAGAACCCTGTTCCTACACTGGAATGACAGATGTGAAAGGGGACAATTGAGCAATATCTGAAAAAGGAATTGCATGTGAATGGAATCCAGCACGTAAAGAAGCATTGACTAAATCATGGAAACTTTTACTGCCCATACCCAACAGTAAGAGTTATGTTTGTCACTGGCAATAGAGGATGGACAGAAACAAAAACAAAAGTTTTATAAAACAATCCCCATGTTTACCAAATGCAACACATTTTCTGTTCTAGCCTAGCCTAACCTAGCCTGTTCTTTTTTTTTTTTAAGCTGAATGGAACCCACTAAAGGGATTTGATGACTGGAGAGTGAACAGCAATTTGTAGTTTGAAAAATAGTGATTTAAACAGAAAGATGTCAGGCATGTAGAAACCGATCTCATAGTAGCTCTGGCAGGTTTCTCAGAAGGAGATCAAGTAACACAGGCATTGTGGTCCTAGAAGAGTTTTCTTCTCTCAGTCATTAAATATTGGTAAGGTGGTGCTGGTGTGGAGCAAGTAGGAGCTGTACAGACAGGAAACATTTGCTTGTTTGGCATGCATTGTCCTAGTGCAAATAAGACAGAGCTTGCCTATCATAGTCCATGGTTGCTGTAGTCCAATGGGTGAGTTGTAATTACCATGGTATTACGTATGAAAATAGTATGTTTTATAGAGAAATAGAAGCATAAACAGAATGATACAAGGATCCTGAGGCTCCTTCATTCTGAGTGTCCTATAAGCAGAAAACCATGTTACAAGGATGTATGCCATGTTATATTGCTAGTTCTGTGTCTCCTATCTAAGTATTTAATAGACGTTTATTGAAAGACCACTTTGGGCTGAGGATATGGCTCAGAGGTAGAGCACTTGCTTAGTATGTGTGAGGTCTGCCTGGGTTCAACCCTCAGCATCACCAAGTGAAGGATGGAAGGGAGGGAGGGGAGGGGAGGGGAGAGAAGGGGAGAGGCAGGGAAAGGAAATCTTGTTACCTAATTAATACTTGTGACTAGCCTGGTAATAATCCTAATCCTTGATGATGATATTGTTAACAAAGTATAATTTGAAGGGCATTTTAACACACTCGATCCATCAATCCATAATGTAGCATAGGCTGGGACAGGATCAATGAGAAGGATCCAGAAAAGCTTGGGTTATACGCAGAACTGCCAGGCTTCACCTGGTTCTTTAGGTCCTCCACGTAGCAAGTCTTTAAGAGCTGAGGGTTGTCTGGGTTGACTTGTAGGTGGGCCTTGGAACAGCATGATCTGGCTCTGGGCTGAGGAATGAGAAGTCAGCCATGCAGGGCAGACCCATACTGACTGCCCAGGGGACACAGTGAGGACATTCTCACTGTCCACTGACACTCGCCTGAAACTGCCCTGAGTTTCCCCTCTCGGGTCAGCAGTTCAAGATGATGTGATTCAGCTTCCAGCCACCCCGTTTCTGTGTGGTAGGTTCCATAGAAAAGAGGGTGCTGGCTGCATCCTAAATGGAGTCTTTGTTCCAAGTTGTGGGCCACCCCAGTGCTAAGTGGGCACTGAAGCTGAGGAGTGGTCTTGGGGCCCGGAGACCTTGGCGTGGGCACATGTAATGAATGGAGTGCCTCTGCACCCCGGAGCTGACCCACCCTGTCACAGGCAAGCTGTGTTTATTGTGCTGCCTGCAGCCCCGGGCCTGGTGCTCCAGAGTGCAACTTGCCATCCTGCTGCGGGCCATTCTTTCCAGCCGTTCTCGTGTGTGTGTGTGTGTGTGTGTGTGTGTGTGTGTGTGTGTGTGTTTGTGTAGGGTTTGAAGGAAGGAGAGGGAAAGTCACTTCATGGGTTGAGGCTGGGCCCAAGGGGCTCAAGTGTTTTCTTCAGCTCTGTCACTGTCTGTGACCATGGGCCTCAGTTTCCTCATCCATAAACTGGGGAAGTCGGAGATGCTGCCTCTGATCTCGTCAGCTGAAACACTTGCAGCTCTTTCTGGCCTGGGAGACGTTTTCTAGCAGGAAGGAGAGGCTGCCCAGCACTTCCTTCCCAGGCAGCCAGTGAGGACATTCTTTCCTGTGGCGCATATGGAAGCAATTTCTAGATTATCCAAGGCACTTTGTGCTGCTGAGCTCACCCAAAGCAGAACAGCTTGGTGGTGGTAGATGGAAAAAGCGAAGAAACCTGCATGTGTTTTCTACCATGGTGACTTTCATATGTGGAATCGCTTGTGCAGTCCAGGGTGTGGCAGTGAGGTTGGCGTGTTTCACAGGAAAATCCTAATAAAGTGAATGTGGAACTAACTGCCTGTCCCTGGAGACCAAAGGCTGGGACTGGGGGTGGGGACCATGCATTCCTGAGTTCCGTTTCCACGTTTATTGTTATCTTTCTCTCTGGTCTGTTCTAATGAGGACTGTTAATGGCTAGCTGCAAGGTTCTCTGTAAAGTTGACTTGGGAAACATCAGCTAAGGACTTAGGAAGGGAAAATATTTTATTAGTTCCTCCTCTGATAAATGAACTCCATGGTTACAAACGTTCCTCCCCTGAGGTCCCTGGGGTTTGGTAGAGGTTGTCGGGTAACTTGTATCAGGCTGCATTGGACATTTACTCCCAAAGCCAGTAAGGAGTGGCTTTTCCTAACGCACAACTTTACTAGCAAAGCCGTAGCTGTCACCCTGGTCCTCATCAATGGTCCTGCAGACCTTACTTATTTCCTCCCACCCTGTCCACTCCTGACTTTAATTCCTAGGAAAGATTACTGAAAAGGGCATGTTTATAGAGGTTATATGGCTCTTGTTTCCCTTTCAGTCTGTCTTTAACTTCTGTATTGCCTAATCCTCCACTGATGTTAAGATTTAAAATCGTAATTTTGTAAAGCAGAAATATTTTTTCTAGAAATGAAACCTGAGTAATTAGGGATTTATAAATGCTTTTACCGACCCTTGTTAAAGGTATTGAATTAATGTCATCATAAATATCTTGTGTATTTCTTACAAATACTTACTGGAAAAATCTCTCAAAATCAAGACACTAGGCTGATGGATGCCAAAAGGCTCTTAGCAGGGACCACATTCTTTATTTGTTTTCTTTCTGAGTCTCCAACGCAGTGCCTCCCAGTCCAGGCGGCCCTCTGATTCCCTTCAGAGGGAACATGTTTATGATTGGCCTGCTGGTCAGGGCTACTGCCCTGGAGGCTGGAAATCAGACTTGAGATGAAGGCAGAAACACTTACCAGAACCTCACATGCCGGTCTCCTACTTGAGGATGTTCAGGTCAGCACTGCTGGGTCTGGACCTGGTTATAGTTCTGTGCATGAGTTCCTCCTCTGTAGAGCCATAATCAGAAATGTTTTGAACCCCAACGCTGTGGGCTCTGTGCTACATCTTCTACAGTGCTAATCAGAGATCATCCAGCTGACCTGCTTCCTGTTCTCTTGAGGCTAATAGTCTCCAACATCATCAGGGGACAGCTGTGGGATGCAGGCCCCTACCTGCCACGGTGCTGGAGGAGTGGGGGTGGGGGGCTTTTCAGCCCATGTTTTCTGAAGAAGGAGGCTCACATCATCGCTTCTTTTCCTCCAGGAATCTTCTCACCAGGGAGAAAGAGCAAGCGCCCTGTCCTGCCTTTGGGCTTTGGAGGTAGCTATGACCAGTACCCACTAACCTGTGGAGCTGAGCCCAGGGCTCCAAGTGGTCACCCTTGTCCCTTCTCACTCCCCTGCAGCCTGCGCCTCTTCCTTTGTTCATTCAGCAGTCCTTTGCTGAATGCTCACCACGGAGGCGTTTTTAAGGCAAGGTCTGTGTCCCCACGGACATTATGTTCTACAAAGGAGAAACACCGTGAACCAGCAAACAAATAATGACTTAGATCAAGTAAGGTAGTGATAAGGGTTCTGAGAAAAGCCAACTGGATGATGGCATGGAGAGTGGTGGAGAGCAGGAGACACAGCTGTCAAGGAAAGCCCATCTGAGGAGGGGTCTGGAGAGTGGACAGAAGAGTGACAAGGGGCCCGGCATATGGGGTCGGGGGGAAGCATGCACGGAGCAGAGGGAATGGCCCTGAGAAGAGCACAACCTGGTCAATCCTCAGAAAAAGAGGGAGCATGTGGCTGAGGGTATGAGGCCGAGTCAGAGATGCAGAGGGGTGGCTGCCCTCTGCAGACTGCGGCAGCTTGAGTAGCTGTGGGTTGAAGGCGCTGGGTTTAAGTTTAATGAAGTCATCCCTGCTTCAACCCCTCTGACTCATGGCCCCACTCCCTGTTCACACCTACCTGCTCAGTTGGTTGCCCCTCTGCCTGCCAGACACTGGTCCTCCCATTGCAGTGTCCCAGTACGGGTCACCTTTGCAGCCCAGCCATGGGACCAGGATTCACAGGCTGGGTTGGGATGCAGCATGAGGCAGAGAAGACAGAAGGCTGCTCCCTGGAGTGAGACTTCGGACAGGTTTCTCTGCCCTCTTGACTTCAGCGCCTTCCCTGCTCAGGTGCCTCCTGGGCTTGGGCTTCAGTGACATCATCCTCATGATGATATTTACCAAACACTTGTTCTGTGCTGAGCTTTGCCTGTATTGTAGTCATCCCCCTTAATGCTGTGAGATGGGCACTGCTGTTTAATCTGTTTTAGAGCAGAGGAAACTAAGGCACAAGGAGGTGAAGCATCTCGAGTTCACAGCTAGAATGTGGTTGAGCCAGGATTCTTCTGCCATCTGTGCAGCGGGAATGACTTTCTCCTTGTACCCTGAACTGGCTCCCTTTTCCAGACTGCTCAACCCAGTGTGCAGCCATCAGGGCACTGTGTCTTAACCTGCTGACACACAGCCCTCAGCTGTGAGCAGACAGGGCAGACTCAGTAAGCTCAGCATCAGGATGGCGTCTGAGCCTGTGCTAATTGTCCTCTCAGGGTGAATGTTCTGGTCCAGATGTGAAAACCTCTACTCTGAGAACACTGTCTGCTGCATAGCACTCAGTAGTAATAGTGGTAGCAAATGTTGCTAGAGTACTGTGTACCGGGCTCTCTTTTTATTGCTCTTGCTTTACACCTGAAGAAAATGAAGCACAAAAGTTTAGTGTCTTGGAGCTGATAGATGGCAGAACCAGGTAGTCTGGCTTCAGAGTGGCCTTCGAGAGTACATTCCTTTACATTGAAGAATTCTACACCCCTGTTTCCACATGGTGGTCCGAGTTCTAATTGCTGTCACCTCAGAGTGGTCTAGGTGTGTTAACACAGGACAGACCTGTAAATACTCAAAGATAATTATTGCATCTTTCTTGATTCCAAACCACCTTACCAAGCTGTCCTGGATCTCTCTTCCTCTCTGAAAAGCACAAAGAATACATCACAATTTACTGTACACATCCAGATACTTGTGAGAGGAAGGGAGCAGTACTGATAATTACACTGGGACAAGGACTACAAATGGGCACTCTCCTGGGCACACTGGCCATACAAATGGCTTCTGGAGACTGTGTTCCAATGGACTAGGGCAAAGTTGAGCTTACTCTCACAGACACATTGTAGATAGGAAATCATTAGATTTTAGGACTCTGCCATTTTCAAACTAAGTACAGGAGAAAAGTGCTAGATGAAAGATCATGTCTCACAAGATCATGTGATCTTGGGTGAGTTACCTCCTACCCTGAGTACTTTCCGAAAAGTTCCTTCCAAGCAGTGGTTTACATTCTTATCTGTAAGCCTGGAGTTTTAAATCCACTGGTTGTCCATTAGCAGTTCTACCTTTATTTGCCAACCCCTAGAGGTAGGTGTTTAAGATACCAGCAAGATCCCCTGTATCCAACATGCTTTTAAGATGTTAGTGAAATTGTCCTAAATGCAAAGTCTCTTCTTTAAATAAATACTTTCCCTTGAGATAGATACTCATAGATGTTGTTGATACAACAAACAGCAAACAAAACTGAGCCTCTTTTAAAAGTAGCTATTGATATATTGAGAAATTTCTTAAGATTTGCCTTTCTAGCTTCTCAAAACCTGCATCTATGAAATAATTTCAAAGTATTTTTCATATAATTTATCTCTTTAGATCCTTATGTATGTCAGGTGGTATTAGCTTTGTTTTTCACATACTGAAACAGAGGCTCAAGGGAAGAAGTAACTTGTGTTAGGACACACAGCTAGTTAGTGATGGGACTGCAATTCAGGTTCACGTTTGCAGGACCTTTCCCAGTGGTCTTTCTTCAGTACGTGTAGTTTTCAGCTTTTTTATGATTCTCGTAAGCAAAAAGCTTATTCTTTTTCAAACAAAAACAAAGTTTTTCTGGATGCCTTAGAGTATAGCTTCTCTGGTGTTCTGTGGGGGGCTTAAAGGGGTACCCATATCCCTACAGAATATCATCTAAATAACTCTGCATATCCTGGATTATAATAATGTACATCAGCTGTCTCTTTGGTGTGTATAACTGATTAGATGCTTGGGTTAAAGACATTGGGTAGGTTTTTTGTTTTTTTTTAATCTCACTGGTAAGTCATTGGGATGTGTGTGTACAAGCTGGCCATTCTGTTCTTTAGGGAATGACACATTTTTAACGCTGATCTGAACATCTGTTGCCCATTTCAAGCAGGGCAGGAATTCCTACAATCTCCCCACCCCCCACAGTTCTGTATTGCTGGAGAGTAGAGCTGTGCAGGTAGAGTATGTTTAGTGGAGGAGAAAAATCATCACACCTGTGGTTTGCAAAATACCAGAAGACCTGGGAATTGAATTACTGGTGAGGAGGAGGGAGTGGAACAGCAGGAATGGGTTGGCTCTGGGATTTTAAGTGGTTTCCATTTGTGTGCTAATATTCTCATGCCATCCTTAGTTGGACTTCTTAACTTTAATGTTAGACCTGGACTCTTTTATTTTTTCCTTTAAAAAAAGAGTAGGAAATTTTTTTCATTGGAAAATTTTTTAAAACCAAAGAAAACAGCAGAGGAAAAATGTGATCTATTATAAATGGAAGCTGGTGGTATAAGTTCCTCTATTTCCTTTGAGAGCTGTTTTCTTTTGATCCTGCTATTTCTTATGAATATTTCTTAGAAACATTGAGTGGTCTGCATGAAATTCATTCTGTGCAGTAATTTCTTATTCCCCTTAATTATAGATTTGGTATATTAGACAGATACTACTTTGTAACAAACTAGCCTAGAATTAAAACATCAGTTTTAAACATCAGTGGCTTAGAACATTGGTCATTTCA
>RJWT010016051.1:0-20073 GCA_004365215.1 Cuniculus paca | reverse complement strand
TTGCAGTGAGGGGTGGGGTGGGGCTCACGGGGTCTCTGCTGAGGGCCCCAGAAGAAGAAAGGGGGTCAGAGAGAATGGAGAACCCCTGGGGGTTCCCTTCTCTTCTAAGGGCTCTGGGTGCCAGTCACGTGTCCCTGGCCAGGGCAGCTGAGGGCCTGACCTCCATGGGCTTCCTGCAGCTCACAGATGTGACTGGCCTGGTCCCAGGCAGCTGTCACCAGCCCACACAGTGTGGACACCAACTGGCACGGGCAGAGTCCCGCCACTAGGGTCTGCAGAGCCATCACCAATCTCACCACGGTGCCCAGCGCTCAGCAGGGCTGCGGGCGCAAGGGTCTGCTGATTGCTGGCAGATGCTGAGCACTTTCCTCCCAAACCCCGGGGCCCCAAGGCTCTACCGCCACCCATCAGCCACGCTCCCGAGGGACCCTGGGGCCGAGATGCTCAGGCCTGCAGTGCTTCAAGCTGGTCCCTGGCATGTGGCATGGAATCAGGCACTGGCGCCCAAGGGAACCCCTGAGTCTACTTATGTGAGACTGTGTTAAAGTGAATGAGCTGGGCCAGGGAGATAGCTCAGGGGCACAAGCGCCTGCCTGGCAAGCGCAAGGTCCTGAGTTCAATTCCTGGTATGAAAGCAAGCAAGCAAGAAAGAGAATGAGCTGCAAGTACAGAGCCACAGGCAAAGGTGTCTGTCAAGATGTGTGTAGTCATGAGAAATGGCTGTGACATTAACAGCAAGCAGAGAGCCCTGGAGAAATGGGTCATGTCGTGGTTATGTGATAAATACGGGGCAATGTGTTCAGTATACCTTAAGTGAAATGCTAGCTTATAAAATGACACATGTAAATGGATAACTTCAATAAAAAACAAAAAGAAAAGAAAACCATATGCTGTGAGTTCAATTCATTAAAAATGTGTAGAAAAAAGATCTAAAAGATAATATAGAAAAATTAAAATCTTCATCATCTCAAGGTGGTAGAATTTGAGTGATTTTTAAGTTTTTAGTGCTTTGTCTTTTAGTTTTATTTATTTTGAGACAGGATTTTGCTATGCAGTTCAGGCTGGGCTTGAACTCACTTTGTAGCCCAGTCTGGCCTCAAACTCACAGTGATCCTCCTGCCTCAGCCTCCCGAGTGCTGGAATTATTGGCATGCATCACCACGCCTGGCCAGTATTTTGTCTTTTAATGTCTTTCCAAATTTCTACAGTAAATGCTTTCAAATTTTAGTTACAGGAAATGAAGATAAAGTGTATGTTCCACTTTTTTTTCTTTTCTTCTTCCTCCTCCTCTTCCTCTCTTCCTCTCTTTCTTTCTTTCTTTCTTTTTTTCAAGGCAGGGTCTCACCATGTAGTTCAGGCTGGCCATGAACTTACTATGTACCCCAGGCTGACCTTACTGATCCTCCTGCCTCAGCCTCCTGAGTGGGCTTACAGGCGTGCACCTCCCGGGCCAGCTTAGCATACCAAATTTAAGAGAGTCCGGTGGCTCTGGAGAGCCTTCCTACAGGGTTCTTGGGGTGCGCTTCTGTGTTTTCAGCTTGAGGCAAGGAGCTTCAACTAGTGAAGAAAGCATCTTACTACACAGCACAGAAAACCCAGTTCACCCACAGAGTGTGCTTTTGTCCCCTAACGAGTCCTGGTTAGGCTTTCCAGCACCGACCGGGCTCCCGGAGGCTGCTGTGAACCAGGTCTCCACTGTGCAAAACCGCCTTTCTGTTATTCACCGAAACCACCTGTCTCCAGGCCTGCCCACCCCGTCCCGGACACTCAGTGGCTCAGTGCCCCGCGCCCCAGTTCCTGCGTCAAATGCCAGGAGAGCCGTGCCTGGCGCCCAGCCGACCCGTAGGCCCCAGGGAGCTGGGCTGGGCAGCCCTGCGCAGGGCCTGCAGGGTCGCTGTTCACAGACCATTGCCCAAGGCCACCTGTTGCCCAGTGAGCTGAAAGTCTGCAGGCTGAGTGGCGGAGGCAGGCTGAGCACCTGGCTTTCCACTCTTTGTCCCACCCAAGCCACAGCGCATGTCTGCGCGTCTGAACCTGGAATCACGGTCGGGCTGCCCAGCCTCGCCTTCTCCCTGCCGCTGGCTGCAGGGGCACACGCACCCCGCCAGCTGCACCCTGCACCTGCGTGCATGCTGCTCCTTTTGCCTGGGACGTTTTTCCCTGCTGCCCCTCCCACACTGGTCTCTCTCTGGCTCATCCTGGGACCTGCTCTCACACCTGACTCAGGTAGGCCTCACTGTCCGATCCAAAGCACCCTGGGTGCGGAGGACTGGGCTCTCCAGGAAGCCAGGCTGGGCCGGAACAGCCGGGTGCCAGGTGGCCGCAAGGGGGTGGGTGGGAGGCAGAGCAGTGAGGCCTCAGCAGGTCGGAGCCCACCACAGAGGCTGGCCGGGTGCCCCGCAGCTGGTGGGGCAGCACAGTGGCTATCAAAGGCTCACAGGGACCCCTATCCAAGGAGGAAGGATGGGGAGGTGGGGGACGGTTCTCAGGGCTGGGCCATCCGTCAGCCTTGAGCACAATGGGTCAACAACCCCTGACCCAGCCCCACTTGGCCACTTCCTCTGGAGAGCTGGGGGAGGGGTGTGGGGTGAAGACAGGGTAAGGAGGGAGGGTTTCTGGGAAGCCTTCCTTTTCAGAGGGGTTCTGGAGTGCTGGGCCCTGACCCGTCTCAGGATCACGGCTCTCCCATCCTCTGCACCTGCCTCCCACCCTCTGTCACCCTTGGGAGCACCCTTGGCCCAATTGCTTCCAGCCAAAGCAGTATTTAGGAGACCATGGAGAGGGCCCCTGAGAAGAGACAGGGAGAGACCCCAAGAGACCCACAAGGTTCATTGAAAGGAAACAGCCCTGCTGTGGAATGAGAAGCAGAAATCTCATATAAGCAAACATTAGCAAACACCAAGATGGGCATGGTGACAAACACTTATAATCCCAGCACTCAGGAGGCTGAGACAGGAGGCTTGCCATGAATTCAAGGCCAGCCCGGGCTACATAGCAAGCTCCTGTCTCAAAAACCAAAAACAAACAAACAAAAAGTAGCAAAACCAACCCAGCGATGCCCCCTGGATGCTTTTACCTAGCCCAACCACATTGGGTCTGTCTTAGAAAACCAGGACCCATTGCCCATTTGGAAATCTTCTCATCACATGAACAAACTGAGGCAGAGAAGTCACGTGACCACCTTGGCCCTGGACATAAACGTCAGCATCTAGATGTGATAAAAAGCCTCGGCACACTTGGGACCGGAGAGAGCTCCCTTGCCCTGGGAAAAGTATCTCGAGGCCCAGCACATGCTTGTTCTTAAAGGGGCCGTGGTCACACTGAGTATGATCAGGGGCCAGGCAAGCTTGTCCTCACCTCCGAATCTATTCAGCACTGTACCTGAGGTCCTCGTGGGGGCAGGAGGCTCACAGATAAATCTCCAAAACAAAACAAGTCATAAGGATCGGAGAGGAGGAAACAAAACTGGCATTGCTTGCAGGTGTTATGATTGCCTACATAGAAAATGCAAAACCATCTACAGGCAAACTGACAACTATGAGGAAATGTAGCTCGGATACAGTTACACTGAATAGATATCAAAAAACTATCGGTGCAATGGCGCATGCCCATAATCCCAGTTACTCAGGAGGCTGAGGCAGGTGGATCACAAGTTGAGGCCAGCCTGGGTAACTTAGTGAGACTCCATCTCAAAATAAAATAATAAGGCCTGGGGATGTAGCTCAGCATTTGCTGGGTTTACTCAGTACCACAAACAAAACAAAACAAAACAAAACAAAACAAAACAAAGCAGAACAAAACAAAACAACTAACTACAGTTACAACATGGAGGCACCTTGAAAATACTTTGCTCAAAGAAGAAGACACAAAAGGCCAAGTGTTAAATGATTCCATTTATGTGAAATGTCCAGAATAAGCAAATCCACAGACAGAAAGTAGATGAATGGTCACCCAAGGCTG
Source organism: Cuniculus paca (assembly GCA_004365215.1). Lineage (NCBI taxonomy): Eukaryota > Metazoa > Chordata > Mammalia > Rodentia > Cuniculidae > Cuniculus > Cuniculus paca. Next base: position 16,113 of record RJWT010016051.1, on the reverse strand, counting down.
AGAGAAGTGGTGAGCAGGAACCGGGCCGGGTAAAAGTTTCTGTGGGTTCGATGAACACTTTCTGGAAGCAGACAACCTTGTAAATATATTTTTAAAAAACCACTGGCTGAATCATACACTTTAAAAATGAAAAACTTATATGCAGTGTGTAAACTCTGTATCAATAAAAAGTAATTGCAGAGCCAGGTGTGGTGGCGCATGCCTGTAATCCCAGCACTTGGGAGACTGAGGCAGAAGGATCATTGTGAGTTTGAGACCAGCCTGGGCTACATAGTGTGTTAAAGACCAGCCCGAACTTTGAGAGAGGCAACCCTCTCGCAAAGACACACACACACAAGTAATTACATTTGTAAACATCGGCGCCAACAAAAAATAATTTTCATTTATAGCAGAAATTAAATCTGGGGCCAGGGATATACCTCAGGACCTACCTGGCAAGCACAAGGTCCTGAATTCGATTTCCAGTACAAAAAAAAATTAAATCTGATAAAATATTTACAAAGATAAACATAATCTGTTATGAAGTTGCAGCCACCTTGCAAAATAGTATGGGAAAAACACAAACAAAACCCTAAACATCTGGGCATGGTGGTACAGGCCTATAATCCCAGAGCTCTGGGAGGCTGAGGCAGGAGGATTGCAAGTTCAAACCCAGTCTGGGAAATGTAGGAGAATTATTGAGACCCTGTTTCAAAATTTAAAAATAAAAGAGGGCTGGGAATGTAGCTCAGTGAAAAAGCTCAGGGTTCTATTCTCAGTACAAAAAAACAAAAACAAAAACAAAACAAAAAAGCAAATCCAAAGCACTAAACACACAGTTAGTGTAGTACCCAGCAAGCAGTAGCACTCCGGGGCACTCATCGGATGGAGGTGGCCACACATATCTACACGATTGGCAGCTTTATTTGCCATAGTTAGACATTGCTAATAACCTAAAAGGCCTCTAGTGAGGTACTGGTGAAATGCGTCCATGAAAACCTCAGAAGGCTGCTGGGAGGAAACAGAACGAGCTCGATACACGCGGAGATCCGGACAGAGCCCCAGGGAATGACGCCGAAGGGGAAAAGCTGACCTGGAAGTTTTGCGTGCTGGGTGCTCTCATTAGTGTGACATCCTCAAAAAAAATAACAAAGCCATAGAGATTCGCACAGAGTAGTGGTCGCTAGAGACTGTGGGGAGATGGGCGTCGCGGTGCAGGAATAATACGAGCGGTTTTAGCGGTGACCACACAGGTCTTTATGGTGGTTGCAGTAGAAATTACACAAATCCACTCGTGAAGAAATTGCGGAGAACTGCACACATGTGCACATTCAAGGTCTTGGAAAACCAGCGAACGCAGGACCAGGTCTGTGGAAGGCACCAAGGCTGATGCCTTGGTTGTGACCGAAGTCTCTAGCGAACCCAGGTCCTGTCTTGGAGGGAAATGGGTGAAGGGCACTGGGACCTCTTTGTACAATTTTTGCAACTTCCCTTGAGTCTGTAATTATTGGAAAATTAAAACAACAAGCAAAATGCCAGGGATTTAGCTCAGCATCACAAGTGCCTGCCTGGAAAGGGTGCAGTTGTGAGTTCGATCCCTGCTACCCAACAAAACACAAAACAAAACAAAACACAAGCAAAAAACAGTTATTAGGAAACACTAAAGGTGACCCCCATATTTTGCGTCACAATAAGGACTGCTGGGGCAGAAGAAGGGTACAGATCAGACAGGGCCGTGGCCATGAGGACCTCGGTAAGGCTCGGTGTTGAGTTAGGAAGTCTCACTATAATCTGATTTTGCACATCTGAGAATTTCCTTAACCTGGGCTGGGGTGCAGCATAGTGGGGAGTCGCACCCCTGTGAGTTCTGCAGGCAGGTGTAGGGGAAGGAGGGACAGGGCCTTGGCCTCACCTTCCCAGGGTGTTCTTGGAGCCTTCCCACAGGGCTGGCCTCGCTCTTCGCCCCCAAGGCCCCATTTTATGCTTGAGGTTGCGTAGCTCAGAGAACCAGCGAGACCCAAAATCTTCCCCCTGGCTTTTGTCCTCGGCTCTTACCCGAGTGGGCCTTGCGAGCCATAGGATGAGGCAGGGCAGGGTGCCTGACGTTTGCCCAGAGAACAACTTCCCCCTGGAGTCTGAGAACCTCTGATAGAGCAAGAGAAAGGCAGGGAGAGGGACGGAGAGCAAAGACCCAGCTGCTTGTCCGCCACTCCTCTGCAGGCCGTTCAGCCAGGAGGAGGGAACAATTGGGCACTGTCCCTGTCCTCCCATCCCCTTGGGCTCCCACTGGCTTTCATCACTGACCTAACCCAGAGGGCAGGGCGCTAGGGGCCAGAGGGGCAGGAGGAGGTCAGAGGTCAGCCCATTATATGCCAAGCTGAGCCAGGAATAGAGCTGCTTAGGGGGTTCTGGTCAGGGCACTCAGGGCCCCACGGAGGCCCACAGGCCACCCTGGCTGAGGTAGACACCCAGGGGTGGGGGCGAGGGGAGGGAAGAGGGCTTCTCTGTACCCCAGGGTGGTGAGGCCAGGCCTCCAGCACAGCCAGGGATGGGATGGGCTTCTGGGGGTGCATCTACCTCCAGGTGAGTCTATGCCCCTCCCCAGTACGCACCCACTGCTGCCCCAGTGGGAGACACTCCCTGTTCCTGGGAATTCTGGTACTCACAGACCGACTGTCCCCAAGGCTGGCCCGCCCCATCTGGGTCCCCCCCACCCAGCTTCCCCATTTTGCTGCCCCTGAGTCCTCTCCTACCTTACATCCACCAATGGGCCTCCCTGGCTTTCTCAGTCTGCCCTGTATCCAGATCTGACTGCTCTCTCCCTACCCTGCTAGAATCTCCTGTGGCTCCCCAGTGCCAGATGGATAAATTGTGGTTCCTCTATGCCTGGCCCTTACCTCCTGTCAGTGTCACAGTCATTCATCCAGCAGATTGGCACGGAATGGTTGCAAACGCTGAGCACTAGGCTTGATGTTGGGGTCGAGGGGCGACCCCAAGGGGGGTCCTGCCCTGGAGAGCTTGGGGGCAGAGCTTGGGTAACACATGAGAGCCCCTATGGCCTCCCAACCTCCTCTCATGCCCCCCACTTAAGTGTCAGCCACACTGGGGCTCTGCAGGCACCTCCAGGGACCTCCTCAGAGACCCTCGAAATGGCAGCATCTAGAGAAGCTCCCCCCCCCGCACCTGCGACTGCTTCCACCACCCAGGTGTGGCACTGTCTCCAATGCAGGCCACCAGGCGCAATTAGCCTACTTCCCAATGCGTCAGTGTCTTGCTACCTATCCTGCTCCCAGAGCCTGTGGGGCCTCGTTGGTCGCCTTCCCCACCCAATGAGGGGCCCAGGAGCGAGGCCTCCAGGCCTGGGGTGGGTGAGGCGTGCAGGAGGCGCGCAGCCTCAACCATCCTCTAGTCTCCTGGATCAGCCCTGGGGCGGCAGTCGACTCCAGGAGGTATTTCTCCCAATGGCCACCAGATGGCAGCACGTCCTCAGGAACCGGGATTGTGCAGGGTGGAAGGGGGACCAGCTTCGCCGGCTGAAACAGAGGCTGGTGCAGGGGCCTTGGGGCCCACGGAAGGGTTGGACCTTCCTCGGCCCACACAGCTGTCTGGGGCACAGCTGGGCCGGGTGAACGGTCACCCGCCTGCCTGGGTAGACTCAGGCCCCGCGGCTGGGGAGGAGGAGGAGCTGGTAGAGGAGGTCTGTGCCCCTGCCCTGGCCTGGCCTCTTGCAGTGGGTGGCTGTCTGCACCTGGGTTGCAGTCCTGGAGGAGGGCGCTCCTGCCCTCCCCCTTCACCTCTCGCTGCTCCTCCTCATCCGGGACACTGCGGAAGTGGGGGTCACCAGTCACCGTCCCCCGCTGTGTTTACCCACCTGGCTGACTCCCTGTGGGGACTGTGCCTTCTGCCCCAGAACCTTCCCACCTGCCCTCCCTCTCGGCCTGGGCACCACCAGCACCCTGGTCTGTAGAGGTGGTGGGGGCCCTGAGCCCCGACCCTGAGCACTCAGGCTCCCTGCGTCCTGGACCTCAGACACAGTGGACCTCAGACGGGTGTTGGCATTGATGTCTCCTGCAGGGCTTCGTGAAAATATGGCCTCCAAGATATGTCCTTTCCCAGGAATTTGGATCTGAGTCAGGAGTCTACATTTGGGACACTCCTCGGGGGGTCTCATGGGGAAGGCTGGTGTGTGTGTGTGTGTGTGTGTGTCCCTGCCCTCTGAGTGGCCCAGCAGCTTCGATACCCTGCAGAGTGACAGTGACCGCCTCTGCCATCTGTGCCCTATGAATCCCTCACAAAGCCCTTGGACACCAGCACCCTTCATCCACGTCTTTCTGCCTGTCGTCCTGCTACTTCCTCCCTCTCCAGACACCTGAGGCTCCCAGACAAAGGGCGACTTTCCCCAGATCCCTAGCTGAGACCGCAGGGCCATCCTGGGGTGGCGGAGCGACCATGTGTGAAAGCCTCTGGGTTTGAAGGGTGCTGCTTCTCAGAAACCAGAATCCAGGACCTCTGCTGGGCCAGCTTTGTGGAGAGACCTGAGCCACTGCTGCTGACCCAGTTGGGCCTTGTCACCTCTGCCCTGAGGTGTCCGGATGCTCTGGACCTCTCTCCTAGTCATCTCCACCTGGGTTTGCAGCAAACCCCATCTCCTTAACAGCCACACAGTTTCTATGAGCATTTCATCCCCAGCCTGGCGTTGTGCCAGGCTCTGTGGGCAGTGCCCAGCGCGCAGGAAGAGGCTCCTGCCCCAGCAGCTTCCTGTCCAGCTGGAAAGACCAGATTAAGGGCTTATTTTGCTAATGGAACAAGGTACTTGAACTTTATCTCCTCTCAAATAAACTATGGTCCCAACCTGGCTTCCTCAATCAACTGGAACAAGGCCCGGTGCTGGGTGGGCTCTCAGGTGAGCCCCACTGCTGTGAAGATAAAGTGGGCCATGATTTCACGTGGACAGGCATTGATTACAAAGCAATGCGTTTTCTTTCTTGTTTGTCCCAGTGACACCTGTTGCTGGTTTCCTAGCATCTACAGAGCATGAGAGCGCCAGGGAGGATAAAGTCCATAGAGAAAGGCAACCCAAGAAGCAGAGTGGCAATGAAAGCTCTCTGGAATTTATCAAAATACAAATGAGAACCATTTATCATCATTATTATTATTATATTTATTTTTGTCTTTTAGAGACAGGGTTTTGCTATGCAGTTGAGGTTGGCCTTAAACTCAGCCTGGCAGCCCAGGCTGGCCTCAAACTCACAGCAATCCTCTTGCTTCAGCCTCCTGAGTGCTGGGATTACGGTGTCTGCCACCACACCCAGCCCCTAAAACCCATTTAATTATTCTGTTTTGAGGTTTTCTTGAGGTGCTTGGGATTGAATTCAGGGCTGGTGCCTGCTAGGCAAGTGCTCTACCACTGAGCTACATTCTCAGCCCTCTAAGCTGAAGTCTTTGGGGGAGTGGGAGGAAGGATTCATTCATTTTATTTTTTGAAATTTAGAAATCCATAAACCAAAACAATGACATTGTTCCTTTCCTATCCCTGGGTAATGCCATCATTTTAATAAGCAATGCTGGGATAAAAGAATGTAACCTTTGTCATGGGGACCTGTTTACAAAGATAAGCCCCAGTCTTTGCCTCAGCCCCAGAATCTGACCACCCTGGTTAATTTGGGAGGTGAGGATGCGGTGTAATTAGCCCAACAGCTGAGTCCTCTGAGAACGTACTCGAGTACTGTCAGTGTCACAAAGGCAAACTGAGTGTCCCCACCACACAGGTAGGGAAACAGGCTTAAGGGTGCGAAGCCTTAATCTTTTTCTTTTTTTTTCTTTTCTTTCTTTTTTTTTTTTTTTTTTTGAGACAGTCTCACTATGTAGTTCAGGCTGGCCTCAAACTCATGGCTACCCTCCTGCCTCAGCCTCCCAAATGCTGGGATTACAGGCATGCACCACCACATCCAGTTTGGTAAGCCCCAATTTTAAGTGTGAAAAAAATTTTTCCCAGACAAAATACAAGCATGCAATAAGTTATTCTCGACAGATGGGCTCCAGGGAGCCATGGAAGGATGTCACAAGGCAGTATGTGACAAATTGCCGAAGCACTGGTGCAAATAAAAAGTATTTGGGGAGCAGAAAAAGGAGCATGGTTTGTGCGCTGGATGACCTGGGAAGGCTGCCTGGAAGAGGAGCATTACAGCTGAGCCTGGAGGGTGAGAGGACAGGGCAGAAAAGAGGGACATGAGCACCTTGCCCTCAACTAGGAAAAGCCAGGAAGGAGGCTCTAGAGCTAGCTGTGTGATGGAAATTGTTTACAGGGCACTCACACCTGATTCTCTACTTAATCTTGACCTTCACAAATCCCTGTTGAGCGGAACGGTTCAAGCCCCGCCCTGACCATGTGTAATAAAGGGCAAGCTGATTCTCTAAGCCTGTTTCTCTACCTGTATGGTGTAGCTGATGATCTTCGTTTCCTCTTACGAGGGTGAACTTGAAAGTGACCTGTGAAAGTAACTTGAACCACCAAGCAGGGGGCACTCGGAAGGTCATTGCTATGGTGCTGAGACTTGAGAGAGGGTTTCCTGCAGGCCGGGGGTGTGTGTGGGTAATCATCAACCTGCACCTCTTCATCTTCCAGCAACTCTGTGCCCTGGAGGTAGCTGCTGAAGGACACTGGATGAGCCTGGCCCATGCTCCCTGGAGAAGGTGACATCTAACTTCTTCCAGGGCGTATTCCACACAACAGTTGGTAGAAGAGGAGATTCAGACCCCTTGGTTGAGAAGCACTGATGGCGTTTGCTGGAACTCAGGGACATGGAGGCTGGATCCTCAGGACTCAGGAGGGAGGTGAGAAGGTGAGGAATCTTTCATCAAATACCATAGAAAGTACCTATTAGCCGGTTGTGTTTGCACACACCTGTAATCCCAGCACACAGGAGGCTGAGGTAGGAGGATCACCCTGAGTTCAAGATCAGCCTGGACTACATAGGGAGACCCTGTCTCAAAACAAAAACAAAAACAAAAACAAAACAAAACATCTACTCAACGCTGTTAGTTTGCAGATAGGGAAATCAAGGCACATAAAGGAAAGTAACATGTCTGTCTGATCTGTCCTTAGTATCACAACCTGAATACACCTGTCCTGCCTTCCAGTTTAATGCCGGTGTCCAAAGGGCATTGGACTAATACACAGAGGTCTCAGGGGCAAGATCTGGATCTTCCACCAACTGTACATGGCTCTGGACAAAAATCACTTCCTCTGTCTGGCACTTAGCTTCCTCTGCTGCAAAACTAGGATTGAAATGGGATCTCGAAGGGCCCCTCCTGCCATGACACTGTCATCCTAGCAGAGCAGTCACTGGCTTTTCCTAGGATGAGGTGGCGAAGCTGTAACAAGTAAGACCTCACGGTTTGTACTCATTACAGAACTTCGCCGGAGGTAACCCCAGTCTCAGGATGCTTTCGTTGCCAAGGCAACCGCCGGGGGCAACGTGGTCCTCCAGCGTGCCGCTGAGAAAGCTGGGAAGAATCTGCCCTTCCCAAGATGGCGACAGAATCAGGGCGAGGGGCGGGGTTAAGCGCTTTCAGTCTGTCCAGACCTTCCTTCGTTTCCGCTTTTTCACACTAACCGAGAGCGTCCACCAATAGTTGTTCTGTTTCCTAGTTTGAGAGTCCTGGGAGCGGGGAGGAAAGCGTTGCCTGCAAGGGTTGCGGCAAATACCCGGGGGGAAGGCAGGACTTCCGCGTTCCTCCGGAAGTGACGTGACAATCGCGGCCGCCGCCAGGTGGAAACGGCAGGTGGGTTCAGGTGCCAGCCTGGCCCGGGCCCGGCTCTGGGACTGACTCTTCCGGTCATCGACACCGGCAGCTCCCAGGGGCCTGGAGACCCGTGGGCCGGGCTCTGGCATCTGAGCTCATCGCCCTGGCCTGGAGTTCTCCTCCCCTGTACCTAGTAAGGATCACCTACCCACCTCCGCCACTCCGAGACTCCCCCCTCCCCGAGCCCAGGGGAGAGGAGGAGGGACCTGCCGTGCAGGTCGGCGGTGGTGGGGAGCTCGGGCTGGCACCTAGGCAGTTCGGTCCCCTAAACCCCCTGCTCCTTTCTCTCCCGGATCCAGTTCCCCATTCCCCCACCGAGCTGGGCAGTTAGCCAGCCCACCTCAACTCTCGGAGCCATGTTTGCAGACTTGGATTATGACATCGAGGAGGATAAACTGTGAGTATTGTTGCTCGCCACGTCCTGGGAGTTCAGGAGTCCCAGGTCCCTGTTTCCTGGGACTTCATTTCCCCCTGTCCTTGCTTCTCAGCAGGTGTCCTGTAGCAGAAATAGACCCTGTCTTTCCAGGAGCTCATCATCAATAGGGGCCTTGGACGGATTATCAGATAATTACGATTCAGGGCCACAAGGGAGCTAATTACATGATCCAGTGACAAGGAGAGCAGAACGGATGGAGCAGTGCTTCTGCTGGGGTGGTCAGGGAAGGCTGCTCAAAGGAGGTGGCGAGGTAGCCAGTTTGGAAGGATGAATGGGACCATCAGAAACATGCCTTCTTCCCCAGCATAGGTAATTAGTGGGACAGATTTTCAAAAACTAAGTTTGCCTGCCCATTAGAATATATGCTCAGAGCAAGGATTTGTTTTTGTGTGTCCTCAGCACTTAGCAAGATGCCGGATAGCCATAGGTGTTAGCAGATGTTTTTTGAATGGATAGGCGAATACATGAGATTCTTTACCATAAAAAAAAAGTTAATTTACAGTAAAACCTGAGAGGTAACTGCATGAAGTAACTGAGAGATGGCAGGAGGATGTTAAGTAACGGGAAGACTTCCTGAGGAGGTGGGCCATCGTGTTCCATACGTACCCGAGAAGGTGACAGGGACAGAGCCTGGCTAGAGCTCAGAGTTTGAAGGCAGTGTAGGGAAGGGAGTGTGCTATGCCTGCTCTGGGGTGGGCTGACCTTGGTGCCTGATGGGCATTCTTAGGTGCTCTGCTAAGGGAGGCTGGGTGCCACTTTTATGGGAGAAGCAGCCGAAGTGTGGAGAGGCCGACTTAACCCAAGCCCCGGGCAGTAAATGGCACAGCTGGGGTCAATGCCACATCTGCATGACTCCCAGGAGCTGTGCCTTGTGTATCCCAGCACAGTTGCTGTCTTTCTGGCTGAGCAAGGATGGAAACGACTACAGCTCTGGGGGCTCAGGCTTTCAAGCTCCCTCTCCCACCCTCTTTCCTCCAGGACTCACAGCACTTGCTTCTCTTTCTAGTGGGATCCCCACTGTGCCTGGGAAAGTGACCCTGCAGAAGGACGCTCAGAACCTGATCGGCATCAGCATTGGAGGGGGGGCCCAGTACTGCCCCTGCCTCTATATCGTTCAGGTATTGGGCACTTTGGAGGTGGGGGCAGGGCTCTGGATGGAGTGAGTCGCCTCCCTCCTTGGGCCTGACAGAGGGCTGTCATCCTTCCACTCTGAAAAAGTTCTACCCTCAGCAAGGCCTCTACCCACCCACTGTAAGCAGGGCTTGCCCTTGTCTTTCTCTGCCATTCCAGGCTCTTCTTTGCCTTCCTGGGACGTATCTCTGTCTGTAATCATTTGCTTGTCACTTGTACATCTGGCTGCTCTGCCAGACTTGGCATCACGAGGACAGGTCGCAGTTTGTTTTCTCTCTGTAGTTAGTGTGGGGTGTGCCTGGCATACAGCGGACATTCGATAAAAATGTCATTAGCGAATCAGCCGAGATGTCAGTCGTGGGTGCTGACCCAAGCAGAGAGGGAAGGCTGTGAAGTGACTGAGTTCGGATGCCAGATGCAGGCCTCCCTGCCTACCAGCAGGTTCCTTCATTTCCGAGAGAGGAACGCGAGGCTGGGAAATGTGCATGCGTAAGTGTCTTTAGGCGCTTGTGAAAATCCAACAAATTCAAACAGCACCTTGCTGGGCACTCGAGAAGCAAGCGTAAGCAGCAGCTGCTCTTCCTTCCGGGCAGCTGCGCGTTTTCCCAGATGTGCTGCTAGTGGTAACGAGCAGCTGGCCTGGTGATGCTGTCAGCAGCGACACAGGAGTGGGGACAGGCCTCCTGTGAGGCCGCCTTCACTACGTGGCCGGTCAGTCAGTAACTTCTATAGCCTCGGGAGGACCTGGGTTGGACTTCTGAGCCTCCTGGCTGGGTAACCCTCAGTGGCACGTGGGGACCCTGAGGTCTCTGAGGGTTTTGCCTCCCCCAGGCCTGGCCTTCCTACCACATGCCTGCTCAGCCTCTCTGCCAGCCCCGCCCCTCTGTTAAGACCTGGGGGTCAAATTTGTCGTCTGAACCACAGTTATAAAGTAATAGGGTTTTATGTTCTAAAATTCAATTTTATTTTCATCGGAGCGCTGTCTGACTTGCTTCTCACAAGTCAGGAGCCTGAAAGACTGGTGCTTAGAGCGTCCCCTGTCCTGTCCTTCTCGCCCAGGTCCCTTTCGCTGTTTCTTTAGACGCGGCTTCTGCTCTCCTCAGGATGCTTGTCTCTTTCTGGATCTCTCATTTGCAGACGTCTGTTGATCTTTCCTAGTTCACAAGATGAGAATTTAGATCTCTTCCTTTCACCCCATCTGCCTTTGGGGGGTAAATCCATACTAGTGCCACAGATGTTTTTGTTTGTTTTTAAAAAACCCGTTCACAAATGTTTACAATGGCTGTATTTATTTAATTATTTATTTGGTACCAGGGATCGAACTCATAGCCTCGCGCTTCCTAGGCAAACACTTGAGTCACTGAGCTAAATCCCCAGCCCCTGCCAGGGATGTTTGGGTCGGGAAGTCTTTCCCCAGAGGAAGAGATGCAGGAAGTGCACCCCGGCCCTTGCGGAGCGCTGTTTCTGGTAGAGACGGCTTGGTGGTTAATTTTTTGAGGGCTGCTATGTTTCTTTTTTTTGGTACCGGGGATTGAACTCATGACCTTCTGCTTGCCAGGTGGGTGCTTATGCCGTTGTTCCCCTACTAGTTTTCTGTTTTGCTTTTTGTTTACTCATTTGCATTCTCCTCCTTGGTACACTTTCTGTGATCACAACGTCACACCTTTCTCACCCTGTTCGTCTGTCCCCCCCAAGCCTCCCAGTCTTGCCCCCAGGACCCTCCCCTGCCGCACCTTCTTTTGGAATCCCTGTCTCTGGCAGTCACTTTCTTGGTTTAGGTCTCAGTCTGGGTGGCGAATGTCCTTCTGTGGCTTTCTGAGAAAAGGCACATGGAAGATCCATTTTTTTGTACATTGTCTGTCTCTGAAAATGTCAACATTTTATCTCTTTTGGGTCATTGTTACTCCCATATTCCTTCCCACTGACATTTTGCCTTATTGAATTCAACGATGAACATGAGCTTCAGAAATAAACTGCACTTAGAAAGTAGATGGCATCATTCCTGCCATCAGCATGGCTGCCTTCCCTACTTGGGACCCTTTATTGTAACGAGCCTTATTCTTAATCTGTCTGGACTTTCAGGATCTTTTCTACCCCTGATGTCCCGAGGCATCGTGATGACAGCCGCTGGTTGGCAGTGGTGGGTCCTAGAAGGTGGCTTCATTGTGAGCGCTGGGACTTTCTCTTCCTGGAGTTTCATGTGTTGTTCGTGGGTGACATCCTGCCCTCTATGGTCCCTGCTCTCATTTTTTAATTTTGGTAAAACTCACCATCTTAACCTTTTTTTTTTTTTTCCCAATGCTGGGGTTCAACCTAGGGCTTCCCACAGGCTGGGCAAGCACTCTACCCCATCTCTTCATCTTGACCACATCGAAATGTACAATTTGTTGGTATTAAATACATTTATAATGTTGTGTAGCCATTACCACCACCCACCTCGCAACTCTTCATCTTGTAAAACTGAATCTCTGTACCCGTCAAGTACTAACTCCCTACTCCCCTCCCCTAAGCCCTTGGAAACCCCCTTTTTCTACTTTCTTTTCTCGTTTTTTTAAAAAATGTTTTTCGTCTTTTTTTGAGACAGGGTTTCACTGTGCAGTGCAGGCTGGCCTTGAACTCGCAGCAGTCTTCCTGCCTCAGCCTCTTGAGTGCTGGAATTACAGGTGTGCACCACCACACCTGGTCCCCTTTCTACTTTCTGTCTCTGATTTTAGCTGCTTTGGGTACCTCATGTAGAGTCACGCAGTTTTGATTTTTGTTACTGGCAGATGTCACTTAGTACAATGTCCTTAAGATTCATCCTTGGTGTAGTGTGTGTCAAAATTTCCTTCCTTCTTAGGCTAAGTACTGTTCATTGTGGAAGTGTGCATTTCGGTTTTCCCTTCTTTCTTCAGTGAAAGTTGGACTGTCCCACTGTTTAGCTGTGGTGAGTAATGCGATCGCAAGCATGACTATTCAGATAGCAAAGACCGTTTTCAGTTCTTTGGGGTCTGGACCTAGGAGCAGAATTGCTGGGCCATGTGGTAAATCTATTTTTAATTTTCTGAGGAACCACCATACTTCTTCCACCATTTTAATTCCCACTCACAGTGCAGTAGGGTGCTAATATCTGTATATCCTCAACCACTTGGCTATTTTCTGTGTTTTTTTTTTAATAGCAGCCATTCTCATGGGTATGAGGTGCATCTCATTGTAGTTTGGCTTTGCATTTCCCTAATGATTAGTGATGTTGTGCTTAAGTACTTATTGGTCATCTGTGTATCTTCTATGGAGAAAAGTCTGTTCAGGTCCTTTGCCCATATTTTATTTTATTTATTCATTTATTTTTTTAGACAGGGTCTCACTGTGTAGTTCAGACTGGCCTTGAATTCACTTTGTAGTGAAGACTGGCCTTGAACTCATGGTGATCCTCCTACCTCAGCCTCCCGAGTGCTGGCATTACAGGTGTTTGCCACTATGCCTGGCTGTTTGCTCGTATTTTAATTACATTCTATAGATTTTTGTTGTTTGGAATTCCTTAAATATTCTGGGTAGTGACTTATTAAATAGGTGATTTGCAAATACTCTTTCCCATCCTGTTGGCACCTTTTACTGTCTACTGTGTCTTTTTTATGTTTATTTTGCGACCATGTCTTTTGATGCATCAAGTTTTAAAGTTTTCATGAAATCCAGTTTGACTGTTTTTTCATTGGTGCCTGCAGCTTGGTATCGTATTCAAGAAATCATTGCCAAACCCAGTGTGGTGAAGCTTTTACCCTGCTTTCCTCTAATAGTTTTACGTTTCTAGGTCTTACGTTTAGACCTTTGACTTTGTGGCCGGCTGTTAGTTCGGGTGAGGGTCTGCCTCTGTACCTTCGAGTGTGGTGGGTGTCCTTTTGTCAGCAGCTGTCGTTAGGGACACTTTTCTCCCCCCATTGAATTTCTTGGCACCTCCATCAAAAAACCCTTTGAGCCTAAGCACAAAAGTCCACTTCTGGGCTCTCTATTCCATCTCATTGACCTCTGTAGCTCTCTTGATGTTGGAACTGTAGTTTTCATTACTGTAGCTTCGTTTTCAAATCAGGAAGTATTTGCTTTCCAGCTTTGTTGTTCTTTTTTCAAGATCTTTTAGCAATTCGAGGTCTCCAAATATTCCATATGAATTTTAGAATTTTTCCATTTTCCTAAAAAACATCAGTGGAGTTCGATAGCGATTGAACTGAATCTGGAGATGGCTGTGGGGATGAGCATCTTAACAATGCGAAGTCTTCAATCCACGGTCATGGGCTGTCTTTCCATTTACTTATGCTTTCTTCAATTTCTTTGATCAGTGCTTTAAAGTTTTCACTGTACAAATCTCTCACCACCATTATTTTGCTTTTGGTGTGATTCTAGAAGGTAGGAGAAAGAAATGCTCATTTTAATTGTTTCATACATATATGTATACACATACACATACAGACACAGTGGTACCTTGGTTCACAAATGCTTTGGTTTGCAAACAAGCGATTGGTAAAATGTTGTTTTTGTTTGGGAACTCTGCATCAGGTGATGCACATGACCACGGCCATCCTTCCAGAATCATGGAACAAATGAAGCGTGTGGACTGAGGTAGCGCCGTATACGGGACGCTTTCTGTAGAAAACTTAGAAACTGAGGGTGAACAAAAGCGAATACAGTGTCAGAACCAGTGCCGACAATTTCAGTGTGTCCGCCGCGGTTCTTTTTGAATGTAGTGTTGTATTCTCGTGTCAGTCTGTGCAACTCACGGAGCCTCCTCCCCCTCGCTGTGTCACTCATGGGCCTGATTTTTGACAGAGACACACACAGCCCACACACCCCTGCGTGCAGTTCCTGTGGAAGGGGTCCCTTCAGGAAAAGGGGCTCCCGGGCATTGTGGGGCCCTTGCTCAGGACGGTTCTGGGCTGTTCTCTGGGGACCAAAGTGAGGTGTGAGAATTGATAAAAGGCATTGAGTCAGCTTGGAAAGACCTATTAAAGAAATGACAGTGGCAGAGCAGACACCATATGGGTGCAGGGGTTGGTGTATTTGCTAGTAGAAGCCTCATCAGTTCAAGTCTATGTCCCTTTGTGCCTGGAAGGTTTTCTCCTTGCTCTGAGATGGTGCCACCAGCAGCCGAGGGGAAGACAGAGCCAGGTGATTTTAGCGGGGAGCATCTCACCTGTCCCCCCATCCCACTTGTGTGTGCACCCGCAGGTGTTTGACAACACTCCTGCAGCCTTGGACGGCACTGTGGCTGCTGGCGACGAGATCACTGGTGTGAACGGCAAGTCAATCAAAGGGAAGACGAAGGTGGAGGTGGCGAAGATGATTCAGGAGGTGAAGGTAGGGAGCTAGCACAGGCGGACAAGCCAGCGTGTCCCTCCCTGCTCGGGGCCGAGGTGGAAGCCATAGGCCCTGGCGGACCTCCCTTGGCTCTGGGGACGCTGCCAACGTCATCTGACCGTGCTGGGCCTGGGGCGAGGGAAGAGGAGGCCCCTTCCTCATCCCTGTGGGAGCATCCAGTCCAGCAGGTCCCCTGGGACCCAGGCTCTCTGAAGCTCCCTGTCCAGCTGGGCTTCTGTTCTGCAGCCCACAGCCCCATGCCACCTGCCCCTGCTCCCCTCTCATCAGCTGCTCCCCGGCCTCTCTGTGGGGCCCTCCATCCACATGGCAGCCCGCTTCCTGGCCTCCTAGAAGCAAACGCGTAGCCTTTCTGCCCGTCTCCTAGGGCTGCGGCTGCTAGGGTCTCTTGGGAGATCAGTACTGTGATCAGGCCCGGGGCAGGGCTCTGAGCCAGTGGGGATCGAGCCCCAGCCATGCCAGCCACACTTCCCAGCCCACACCACGGTCCATGACTGGGGGACCCGTTCCCAGCTCCCCATTGCCACTTTCCTGCCTCCGCCCAGGCAGCCACTTCTCTGGCTTCCCCCTTCAGAGGCTCTGGTGCCCGTCTCTCCCTCTTAAGGAGGGGGCCCCAGTCCTGGAACTCCTCCCCTGTGCTAGGGCTCAGAGCTCCAGAGCACTGAAGGAAGTGACAGGGTTCACTGAGCCCCAGATGCCACCCCATGCCATCTGGGTACCATTGTCCTGGGCTTTACCCACTGGGCAGAGGCCCCGATGGGGGCAGGTGAAGGCCGTCCAGGTCCCCCCGCATCTCTGCAGGTCTGCCTCATGCCAGCCCCTCAAGTTAGCGCTGCAGACAAGAGCCTCGCCTGTCTGCATACAGCCAGACCTGAGCGCACGATTTCCCCAGCTCCCAAGCGCACGTGCCGGGCAGGGTACCGCCCCGTGCTGGGGGCACCCTGGGGTCACGGGGCTGACCCAGAGCCTGGGCTGACTGCCACTCAGCGCTCTTCCCCTCCTGCCCAGCAGCCTCTGTTCTGCCCTGAGGGAGCAGCTCATGTCCGACCCCAGGCTCTGTGCATCGCCTTCCAGGCTCAGTCTTTAAATCCTGTTTTATATTTGGGTAGATTCAGTCCCAAGGTCAGGGGCCTTTAGATGCAAGGACGGCAGTGACCACAGTGACCTCCCATGGTCAGGGTAGGCGCCTCAGAGGAGCCCTAGCTCTTGCTCCTGAGAGGTCACGAGAATGCTCCTCTGCTGGATGGGCTGTCCCTGCCCCTCGTTGGTGTCCCCACACTGGGCCCAGAGAAGTGCTCACCACAGAGGGGCCTGGGATGCAGGAGACCGTCATGACTCTGCCTGTGCTACTGTTCCAGGGGGAGGTGACCATCCACTACAACAAACTTCAGGCAGACCCCAAGCAGGGCATGTCCCTC
>RJWT010016050.1:0-20085 GCA_004365215.1 Cuniculus paca | reverse complement strand
CGGGCAGGCGCTTAGACCGCTGAGCTAGATCCCCAGCCCTGTTTTTGAGACAGGGTCTCACTATGCTGTTCAGGCTGGCCTTGAGCTCACTTTGTAGCCCAGGCTGGTCTCGAACTCACAACGATCCGCCTGTCTCAGCCTCCTGAGTGCTGGGATTACAGGCGTGAGCCACCACGCCCGGCGACATCAGTTATTTTCCAAGGAGGCAACAGCAGTTTTCTCTGCGTGGAAGTGCAGAGTACCTATTTTCCCTGAGCCTGGCTGATACTGGCTTGTGAATGGGGCTTTCTCTGCTGTAAGTACACTTTTTCTTTTTGGTGGTACTGGGGATTGAACTCAGGGCGCTGTGCATACCAGGCAAGCACTCTACCACTGAGCTACACCCCCAGCCCCCTGCTATAAGTGGAGTCAGGCAGGGCTGGACCTCCCCACCTGATTGCCAAAGACATCACTTGGGGTGTGTGGCTCTTCCGGGCCCAGCTGCTCTGTTCTCTTGGGCAGGTCAGCCTGTTCCTCCAAAGAGCAGCATTTGTCATCAGGGATTTAATGGCTTAAAAATAAAGGGGATCCGGTTGCATGTCAGAGCCATGAACAGCCACAAGATCCAGGCCCTGCCTCCACCCCCAGGACCATGGCAGGGAAACGGGAAAGAAGCCATGTTAAACCCTGAAGCTGGGCTTCCTGGAACCCTGAAAGGCCAAGTTCCCGACACAAAGGAGATAAGAAGCTGAAATCAGGTTTCCATGGGGCTCTCCCCCCATCCTCAATTCAAAATTATTCCTTGTTAAATGCACAGACTCAAGAGCCCTATGACCTTGGTTCAAATCTTGCTTCCTCCTCTTATGAGCTATGTGACCGTAGGTTAGTGATTTCACTTCTCTGAATCTGTTTTCTCATCTGCAAAACATGGATAATGACAGGCTTACTTCTTGGTGTACTTGTGAAAATTAATGCTTTCATGTACTCAAAATTGTCGAGACAATGCTTGGCTCAAAGAAAGTACACAACAAATATTGGTTGTTATTTCATTATTCGTAGCATACATTTGTTTGCCAGGTTATTGTCTCTCTAGAATATCAACTCCAGGATAGGAAAGACTTCACCTTCCTATTTCTAGAGCCTGAAAATAGGGGATCTTTTATGAGCATCCACTAGAAAAATGAATGAATGAATGAATGAATGAATGAATGAATGAATAGGGGATTATGCCATTCCCCCTCTCTCAACCTCAGTTTTCTTTTGCAAGAAGGGAGACTTCAATTTTGTTCTCTGGGCCTGTTCGTGTTTTCCTAATTTACAGCTATTGGATGTTACTGTTTTTTTCCACTAGAAGAAAAAACTATAAAAAACATATAAACCCTTATTCATAATTGTCAAAAACTGGAAGCAACCAAGATGTCCTTTAATAGGTGAATGGATAAATAAACTGTGATGTGTCAAGAAAATGCAGCTTTATCCCATGGTTTAAAAAGAAGCCCAGCCATCAGGCTATGAAAACAATGGTACTTGTGTATGGCTAAGTGGAGGAAACGACACTGTAGATTGCTAAGTGAAACAAGCCCATGTGAAAAGGCTACACACCGCACTCCAACTATGTGGCATTCTGGAAAAACCAAAACCGAATCACTGGCAAATAAATTCTTTGCCAGGGCTTTGTGAGGAGGGAGGGCAGGATGTGGAGGTGAAGCCCAAGGATTTGGGGAGTAGTGGATCTATTCTGCCTGATGCTACACTGGTGGGCACGTGACCTCACCCATTTGTCAAAACCCACAGAACCTCTAACACCAAGAGATAACGCTAAGGTAAATTGTGGGCTGCTGTTAATAACAATGTATCAAAACTGGCTCCTCGGTTGCAACAAATGGGCCACAAGATTGCCTATGTCGGTGAGGGAGGAAACTCCAGGCAGGGAGGGTAGGGAGGATAGGGGACTCTGCACTATATATTTAAAAGCTTCACTAATTGGCTTTTAAAGCACACATACACAGTGCAGTTTCCAATTTAATCTTTTTATGTGTACATGTGTACCTTGATTTTTAGGAAATGTATTCAAGGAATAATAAACTCAGTCATAATGATTGCTTTGTGCAGCATGGAGATTTCACAGAAAAGTAAGGCCTCAAGAGAGGAAGTAACTTTCCCAAGGCCACATAATAAGAGGGGAGACAGCTGAGGCTACCCCAATCTTCTAACAGTTGCTGTGTGGGTTCTACCTCAGTTTCCTCCTCCGTAAAATGGGCTTATCATAGCATCCATCTCCTTGGATTGTTGGAGGATCGAACAATATAATGTGCAAAGTGCTTAGAAGAAGGGCTGGTGCGTAGTAAAAGTTAGCTAAGGTTAATGTCGAATTATAGTGAGGAGGAGGAGAAGGAGAATGTCAGATCTGGTCTCTCCTGCTTGAGTAATCAGGAAGAATTTTGAGATTTTAATAAGTACTCTCTTTGGTTTTTGCATTTTTATTATCTACATGCTTTGAGATGGGGATATGAGGGACATTATTGTAGGAAAGTCCCTCAAGCAAGGCACGGGGGTCCACCGTAGATTTTCTTCTCCCCCCCCCGGGAATTCCAGCAAACTGAGGCAGAAAGTCAAGTTGTGGGGTGATGGTGGGAATTTTGAGACCTTCCTAGTAGCCCCCTAGTTGGGAAATTGGCCTGTAAAATCTGGGGGAGGAGACTGAGAGGGCCAGAAATAGTGAGTCCCATGATCAAAAACCCCAGAGCCATGTTTTAGAAAAACCTGATACCCATGGGACAGTAACCAAGCTGTCCTGGAAGTCACAGGGCCCTCTGCTGTCATTTTAGGCAGGCTTTGCAAACTCAGCCGCCTACGGGGGCCTGGCAGGGAAGGCCGAGGGAATTTCGGGGACCTGGGGACTGGGGAGCACTGGCCCCACCAAATGACTCCTCCAGCTGCTGTAATTCCAGATGACAGTGGCCTCGGAGGAACAGAGCGTCTGGGTGTCTGGACCTTCTAGTGTACCATCTAATTTTTAAATCTTATGATGGCGATCAAGACAACTTCTGAAGTTCAACTCGCTTGGAAAGATGGAGAAACTGAGGTCCAGGAAGTAGAGCGAATTACCCAAGATCCGTGTCAGAACCCTATTTCCCTGGGATGCGTTCTGCAACCACTGCAGGGCTGCCCTGCAAGTCCAATCTGGCTTCTTGTAGGATCACAGAGGTTGCTTTCTGGGCTTCCAGGGTCTGCAGGGGAACTGGGTGTGCCTCCAAGGGTAAGAGTGGGTGAGTCCTTTCCTGTCCTTCCCTTCAGAGAATGAGACTGCCTTCCTGGCCCCAGCAAAGAGGCAGGGGCATCATTTTTTTCCTTTCTGTTTTTCGAAATATTTTTTAAAGCTAGGCATAGTGGCAGATACCTATAATCCCAGTACTCAGGAGGCTGAGGCAGGAGGATCAGTGTGAGTTCGAGGACAGCCTGGGCTACATAGTGAGCTCAAGACCAGCCTCACTACATAGTGAGGCCCTGCCACAAAAAAAGTAAATCAATCAATAAATAGAAAATGAAATATTTTTAAAATTACGATAAAATACACATAAACATAAAGTTTACCATCTTTAACATTTTGAAGTGCCCAGTTCAGTGGCATTAAATATAGTGACACTGTTGTGCCGATGTCACCATCGTCCATCTCCAGAATGGTTGCTGTAGTGGTTTGTGTCTAGATGTCTCCCCAGAGCCTCAGGCGGTCATTGGTGGGGTTTTTTCAGGTGGCCGGATCTAGAGCGTGATGCTGGGATTGATTCATGGTGCAATGCTGGGGTCAAGGGCACTAGGATTAGGGGTTTGAGTGCTACTCTGCCTGAGTAGTCTGGAGAAGATAAAAGGGGCAGAATGACACTGTTAAGATCCTCTGCTTGTTTTGCTACTTCTGCCCATCACAAATTGTTTTCCTCTGCAAAGCCACCCTGCCTTGGAGCCAGCTGATTATAGACTGAAACTTCTACAAACTGTGAGCTGAAATAAACCTTTCCTCCCTTAACTTTGAGTGTCAGGTATTTTGCCTTAGCAACAAGAAAAGTAACTAAGACACCTTCTATTGTGTAAAACTGGCTCTCTGTACTCTTTAAACAGTAAGTCCACTTCCCCTCACCCAGTCTCAACCAACTACTATGCCGCCATCTGTATCTATGAATTTAACGAGCCCAGGAGCTCTGTGTAAGTGGAATTGTGTAGCATTTGCCTATTTCTGACTGGTTTGTTTCACTTAGCAAATGTGGGTTCGTCCGCACTGTAACATGTGGCAGGATTCTCTTCGTCTTTAAGGATAATATTCCACTGTATGTGTAGCACCACATTTTCTTAGCCATCCACCTGCTGATGGGCCCTTGGGGAGCTCTCTGTTGCAGCTATTATGATGAATCCTGCTATGAATGCAGCGTCCCAAGAATCTGATCAAGTTCCTGCTTTCATTTCTTTGAGGACTTACCCAGAAGTGGAATTGCTGGATCATATGGTTCTATTTTTGCTTTTTTGAGGAACTGCCGTGCAGTTTTCCCCGGCAGCCGCACCACTGTGTGTTCCCACCAGCACTGCACAAGGGTTCCAATCTCTCCCCTTTCCCACCAACACTTGCAGTTGTCCTTATGGGTGGGAGGGGGGTGGGACCATCCCTGTATTCCTGGAAGTTCTTTCCCAGGGTGGCCCCGGGGAGGGGGGGTCACAAGGGAGGATCTTCCAAGTGGCTTTGCATGGGTTTGGGGGTGAGTGACTCGATTTGTATTAAAGCTTCTTTGGCAGAACAAGCTCACTAGTTTTGCTTTTGTTTTTGTCATTGGTAGCGACTTCATTGTCCTGTGATGATTCATAAAAACCACCACGTTTTCTAAGAATCCTTTTATCCCCATTGGACAGAGAAGCGTGAGTTAAAATTGTAATGTATTTAGTACAGTGCACAGCACATAGTAAATGCTCAATAAATCTGAGCTATTATTATCCGTATTAGGAGAACTTCAGCCGCCCACATCAAAGAACAATAACATCAAGGTGAGGGGTGGGGCTGGAGGTGATGGCAATGGTTGGGGCAGTCAGGACCTCCAAGGGTCCCCCAGAGGCTAGCCCTGCTGCTAGACTATTTTCAGCCAGCCTCTCTCTGGAATCCTGTTTGCCTCCTCTGGACACCAGGAGAGAGGCCCCAGTTGCCTGTGCTCCAGGACTAGGCCAATAAGCTCTGCACACCAGCTCTGGCCTGTGTCCCCTTTGCCTTGCTATCCAGTTTGCAGACAGAGTCACCCACTCTGTCTCTGTCTCTGTCTTTGTCTCTGTCTCTCTGTCTGTCTGTCTGTCATCTATCTGTCTCACTCTCCTGCTGCCCTGGGTGTGGTAGGGAGATAAAAGTCTCTCTGGTTGCTGCAGAATGATCCCAGATCGAGTTTCCGAGGGAGCGGGTGGAGAGCAGCCGGCGTGAGAGCGTGGCGTTGGCACTGAGGGCGGCTGTGGAAAGCCAGGGCTGTGGGAGTCGCCTGACAGCCCAAAGAGGCGTGGCAGAGTCACATGCGTGTCGGGAACCACAAACTGCCAGAGTAGCAGAGGAAGCACCAGGATGCGGAAAAGGTCAGGGAATTGTTGAAGCACAAGCATCAGCTCTGAAGGAGATGTGGGTTTTAAGGGTCAGCTCTGACATGGATCACAGAGCCCCAACAGGGTCTCTGTGGTGGTGATCAAATCCACACATCTTAAGGTGGCCTGCAAGACCAGGCAAAGCTGGCCCTGCGCTGCCTCTCTGATCCCATCACCCACCACGCTCCTCCAACCTGCTCTGCCCCAGGCCCAATGACTTTGCCTTTCTGGCCCTCCAACATTAAGCTCGCTCTAGCCACAGGACCTTTGCACTTGCCAATGCTTGGCCTGGAAACCTGTTCTGACTGCCTCTGGCATGACTGATTGCTTGTCAAGTGACAGGCCTTGCTCCTATGTCACCTCCTCCAAAGCCCTTCTCTGACCACAACTAAATTAGTTCTGCCAATCCCACCACTTTATCCCACCCATAGCTCTTTGTATCCTCTGGAATTGTGCAGCTCATTACATTATCTTGCATTTGTTTATGGTCAGTTCTAGAGAAAATGTCAGCTCTGTGTGGTGGGGCCCTCATTTCACTACTCTGGGCCTCAGTTTCCTCATTAGCACAAAGGGGGAGAGAGCTCAGCTTCTTCTCTAATTCTTGTTTACCATGAGTGGTGAGGACCTAAGGAAACCAGCGAAGTGTTATGAAAAGCACAAAATTGAGAAGTCGCTGGCTTGCGGAGAGTAGCAAGGCCCGTCTAGGGGAGGAACTGCTCTTTTCACACATTTAATTCCTGCATTATTCCCCTCAGCCCTTTAGCAAACAGTCTCACCCTTCTTGCCTGGGGCAGGTAACAACTTCTTAAGGAGGAGAGAATTCAGCCTTTATTTACTCCCGTTTTCACCTGGGAAGGGAATGGTTCCATATTTGCTAGGGTCTCCAGCCAGATCCTGAAGCTGGGGCTCTGGAAGAAGCTTGCCACACGACCTTGGGCCCTTGTCCTGCCCTCGCCAGGCCCTGCTGTTTCCATCCCTCAAATGAGACGGTGGAAGTGTCTGAAACTTGGGCTCTCTCTACGTAGTACTGAGGATAACGTGGACTCTCCAGGAGGCAGGCAAAACCACACTGTCCTAAAGTGCCCCGGCCTGGGCCTTGTCCAGCGTATCCATTAAAACACTGCTGCCAGTCCCTGCTCAGTCTCCCAAAGCACTTTCCTATCCATTAGCTTCCTGTGGCTCTAGGATGAAGGTGGGGCAGCTGGCCTCTGCCCTCACCCCAGTTTAACTGAGAAGGAAGGAGGAGAGGGGCAAGGCCTCACCTGCCTCTCCAAACTCATTCCCTGCCATTCTCTCCCTTGGTCCTGCCTCAGGGCCTTTGCACATGCCACTCATTCAACCAGTAATATTCTTTTCCCACATATCCTCACTTTAGTGGCTCTCCTCTCAAACAGCTCCACAAGGCTCCTCTGTTTGTTGTCCATTCTCTCACTCTAGTTTGTTTTTTTTTCCCATGGCATTTATTGAAAGTTGACATTAGATGATGTCTTGGCATTTTTATTGTCTGTTTCCTCCCTGGAATGTCAGCTCCATAAGGTAAAGGTTTTTGTCTTTCTTGTTCAGTGCTGCGTCTCCGGTCCCCAGCAGGTGTCTAGAACAGTGTCCCCTCTCTGAATAATTGTTGAATCCAATTAGTCTCCCAGGGATGCAGAGTTGGAAATGACCTTAAAAGATACATTTTATTTATTCCTCTGCCACTGGGCTGGACATGGTGTTCAGGTGGGTCTGTCTTCTGTAACAACCTCTCAGCAGAAATCAAGACTCTTAAGATTAAAACAAAGTGGTTTTAATTGTGACCAAGATCTGTGCTGGTTTTTTCCCAGCCCCACCACTCTTGGAAGCTTGGACAGAACAGGGGAGGAAAAGCAAGAGATTTAAGTCACACATTGCAGGTGAATGCTAGGAACAAATTGCTAAAAAGAGAGATTTTGATTCCTCCTGGCTCGCGATGAGGTGTTTTCTAGCTGTTTTTTTATGCCTTGTTCCATAGTTCTGGCTATCACAGGTTGTGATGATTATATTAATGAGGTCCTGGGAGGATTTTCCCCTTGTGTCAGCCTTCAAAACCTCAGCACAACCCTGAAGGACGGTGCTGTCATTGTGAGCCTAATTTTGCAGGGGAGGAGACGGATGCTGGATAGTGAAGCACGGGGAGGTCCTCAGGGTCACACAGCCAAGTGCAAACCTAAGTGACAGCGTGCTATCATCACTGCTCACTGCACAGGGCCAGGTGACCCTTGAACACCTGTTCAAGAATGCAATGCCTGGAGTTGGGAGATTAGAAGTAGAGACTCTTGGGCCAGACTGCCGGTCTCTGAATCCAGCTATATGATCTTGGGTGAACTTGGCACTGCCTTGTGCCTCAGTCTCCTCATCTGGAAAGTGGGGATGATAGTGATGCTAGAGGTCATGATAGTATTGGTAGCAATGAAGATTCATCAAATTTAATCTTCTTGGCACCTAAAACAGATGCTAGCACATAGTAACTGCTTTAGACACGCTAGTTATTTTTAGTATCATCCTTTTGCATACACCGTCTCTCTGTGTTTCTCTCTCACGAACATGCATGCATACATCCTGGGGCTTCCGTGAGGAAGAGCTTGGTCAGAAGGCCTAGACAGCTGCCACCACCACCCTTGCTCTGTTTGTGGCCCCGACCTAGTGTCAAGCTTAGATCTCCTCCCCTGGCAGGAAGTTTCCCACTGCGGGAAGAGTGACCACCTCCTGTGGCTTTTACTGCCCTCCCCCAACCACCACCCTCCCATCAGCCACATGCCCAGGTCATGTGCTGGCCATCGGCCCATGTGTGACTCAGCCTGGCAGCTGGACCAGATGGTGGGAGGAGAGCTGCAGATTAGCGCTGCCAGAGGTTGCTCGGAGCAGTTGCCTGACTGCAAAGGTCAAGGTATTGAGTTTCCACCTGGTACCCTTGTCCTGGAAGGCATGCAGGGACCCCACAGAGACCAGACTAGGGGGCTGCTCTGTCCTGCTCACCTTCAGAGCTCAGGTTATAGTGAGTCTTCTCGTGTACCCACCGCACAGTTTATGAAGCGTTTCCCTACCACCCGAGGTCTGCAAGGCAGCCACTGCTATTTTGATCACCCTATGTAAAAGGCTTGTTGAGGCTGCTTGAGGTCACTTCACAGGGGAAGCTGCAGTTTAAGCCCAGCCTGCTGGTCAACCCCTGTCTCACCTCGCCTCTGAGCTGCAGCAAGTATATGGTTGCACCTGGTGTGTGGAGGTAGGAGATAACCCACCCTTAGGTGCAACTCAGCTCTTATGGTGGTCAAAATTCATGTCAGACCACTAGATGTATGCGTTGAGTCCTTTTTGTGTGTGTATTATTATAAATTACACTTTTCACTTACTTTTGAACAGGGATGATGTTCACAGAGTTCAAAGTTCAAATGATTGCAGTAAAATGTTGCCTCCCCTCCCCTGTCACCTGTCACTCTGTCCCACTATTTCTAGGTGCCCACTTTTCAGTTTTTTCTGCATGGTAATTCTGTGCTGCTGTGAGTCAAGGTGACTGTTCACATCCCCCCAACACCCTCTATACACGCGGTTGCCCATGCCACTCACTGCTCTGCTCCCTGTTTCTTCACTTCATAATGTATCCTGGAGATCACTCCACGCCACTACATAAGAGTTCCCTTGATGCCCTTCAAGGCCACACGATGCTCCTCCTTTTAGGGATGGCTCACGATTTATTTGAGTCATCCCTCGCTGATGGGCTCTTAGGTTATTTCTGATTCTTGCATTTGCAGACCATGGTACATGCATCATGGGTGTGTGGGACGTCTACAGTTGTGCTGCTCAAATTGTTGCAGGACCAGCAGCGGGACACCCAGTGGGGACCTTGTGAGAGTCACATAGTTATGGGTTCTGCCCTGAATCTGCTGGATTGGGTTCTGCATTTTAAAAACAATGACCAGGGGATTTTATGCACATTAAAGTTTAAGAAGCACTGATCTGGAAGCCAGGTTTCTGGAGACTGCTAGGCTGAGATAGGTGCATTTATAATATTGACAGGTGCAGCTAAATTGGCATCTGCAGAGCCTAATTCAGTACATGATCCCACCATAAGCATTTGGAGAGGATATTTTTAAAAAGGACTATCTGCCAGGGTAGCCTGTGGTGGGGCTGGGAATTTATATTTTATCCCTTACTGGGGAATTCTGGTGTCCTACCACCTCTGACTTCTTGAGGGCTCCTGTTTCATGGCTGTTATATTCTTTGTTTACCCAAGGGTGGCCAACTCAAGTGCCCACGGGGCTAGGTGGACAGTGTGTGCTGCTGATGTGGACTGCGTCAGGTTTACACTGACGTTGGAGTCAAAGGAAATTAGACCAGGAGCAAACCCATCAAAACACATCTTTGGGCTGAAATTGTCCACATGGTCCATGAGTCTGTGACCTTCTTTTTTTTTTTATTTTAAAGAGAATAAAACAAAACAAAACAGAGCAGAGTTAAACACAACAAAGCATTTCATAACAGAACACTGCAAGCAATACAGGTCTTCAAAACATAAAATAGGAGATTAACAATGGTTACCCTAGTGCCTCTTGTTTTCTTCAAAATGGTTGTTCATACATTCACACACAATAAACTCAAACAAAACAAAATAATATAAAACCAGATAAAGGAACGACAGCATTACAGGGCTTCAAATCAGACAACAAGAAATCAACAATGGCTACCTTAATGTCCTTTGTTTTCTTCAAAAAAGTCGTTCATATCTTCTCACATATTGCAATCAAATTGTAGAAAACAGACTTAAACCAATCAAATCAAAGAATAAAAGCATTACTGGATTTCAGAACCTTTCCCCCATATTTATTGGGGATTTTGTATCTTATTGAGTCTTTCAGTTTCTTATACTAGGGAGACACTGTGGTGTTTACACATGTGAGTTTGATTTATTTCACTTATGAGTAAGGTCTCAAGTCACATTCATTTACCTAGTAAAGCCTCAATGTGATCCTCCTTTATAGCTGAATAGTACTCCATTGTATAAAATCCCTGTGACCTACTATTAATGTTGTCAAAATGTCTTTTGAAAGTTATGGCTGATAATCCCATACTGCCTGGTGAGGACTTAGCAGTCTTTCCTCCACCCAGTGTCACAAATTTTAAGGACCATGGTACATAGTTTATAGAATGGGTGGCCTTCCAGATTTAAATATTTACAAACTCATCCCCCCCACCTCTGTCTCTCTCTCTCTGTCTCTTTCCTGGAACCTAGGGTCTCATGCTCTACCACTGAGCAACACCTCCAGTCCTTTTGTTTTATTTTTAAATTTTAAGACATGATCTCACTATGATTCCCAGACTGGCCTTGAACTTTCTATCCTCCTGCTTCAGCCTCCTGAGTAATTGGAATTATGAGTATACACTGAACCCAGCTATATTTTCCAGTATTTAAATCAATATGTATTGACTACCAGGCAACATACTCAGTGATGAGGAAATTTAAACCTGCAGGACAAGATCGAGGTCCTTGAGGAAGGGGGGAACAAATACATAACAAACGACCATGTGAGTTGGCTTCTAGTGCTAAGAAAGTCATAGAGGGGAGAAGGCTGAGGAAGCCCTTGGTTTTGGTTTTGGTTTTGGATTTGGTTTTGGTTCATCTTAAGCAGGGACTCAGTCCAGGAGACCTCAGAGGTTTCCTGTAAAAGGCCAGATAGGGCTGGGCGTGGTGGCACATGACAGCAGCTGCAGGGCCGGAGGCCGCAGGGAAGAGAAGATTTAACACAGAAACTGGGATCAAGGGCCCTGGGCTGTGTTCTGCACCAGCTCTGCACCTCTCAGACCCTGTGGACACACAACTCTTGAAATATGTTTTCCCCCTTAAATCTGCCCAGAGATATTTATCTTTAAAAAACAAAACATTTAGCTGGACACAGTGGTACACGCCTATAATCTCAGCATTCTGGGAGGCTGAGGCAGGAGGATCACAAGCTTGAGCCCAGACTGGGCGATTTAGAGAGAGAACCTAGCTTAAAAAAAGGAAAGAAAAGAAAACAACCCCCCAAACCCTTAAAAAAAACTAGGGCCAGGGTTCTCAGAACAACAGTTGGCAGCTGCCAAGTGACTCCCCCACCAACGCCCTGTCCCTGACCCTCTGAAGATGTCTCCTGCCCCACAGTCCCTCCCAAAAGTCATTGGTGATCGACCACTGAACCACATACAGCAGGATCTTCTGGGTCCGCATTGCTGCTGGGGTTTTGGGGCTGTTTACCAGTCCGGCTTCTGGAAATGCCTTTCTCTCTGGATTCCAGCAACACCATGCCTCTGGCCTTCTCTCCAACGCTAACTTCAGTGCCTCTGGGTTCTCCGTCCTCTGCTCCGGCCACTCCAGGGAGGGCTTGAAGCAGGCAGATACAAAGCCAGCGCCTACAGGACCTGTGATGTAAGGAAAGTGACCACCGTGCACTAAAACTTTCAGCAGGCACAGACACTTTTGTTGCTATTGTAACAGTAGATGACACTCGGGGCACTTAATAAGTGCTCTAGACACTTAACAAATATGTTAATTTTCCTCACAACTTCTGGGGTGCCTATATTATTATACCTGTTTTTGTTTTTGTTTTTGTCAGGTGGAGAACAGGGGCACAAAATTGTGTAGCTTACCTGGGGCCACAGAGCTTGACAATGGCAGTCCTGATTTGAACCCAGGGCTCTGGGCTTCACAGTGTATGAAATAATCACTTTTTACAATTGAGTGTGTGTGTGTGTGTGTGTGTGTTTTCATTTTTAATTTATTTTTGGGGGAGTCGAGACAGGGTCTCATTATGTACCCCAGGCCGGCCTCAAACTTGCAACAATCTTCCTACCTCAGCCTCTTGAGTGCTGGGATTACAGTCATGTGCCACCACACCTGGCTTTATTTTTTATTAGTACCTGTTTGCAGTACATGATGATTACATTTATTGTGAAGAGCTGGTACATGTACATAACACACTTGATTCTCTTTTTGTCCCCATCTCTCCCTATCCTTCCCTGCTCCCTCTAACTCTTGTTCCCCTTCCCATTTGAAAAAGATCTCCCTACTTTCTATTATGCCTTTCATTTTGCTCTTTATTTATATTTTGGGTTTTTCATATAAGAGAAACCATGCAATGTTGAAGCTCGTGTGTCTGATTTATTTCACTTAACATTATGGTCTTGAGGTGCATCCATTTACAAATGTCACAGGTTTATCCTTACGGCAGAATAGCACTTCATTGTATATAAAGAGCTTTCTTTCTTTCTTTCTTTCTTTCTTTCTTTCTTTCTTTCTTTCTTTCTTTCTTTCTTTCTTTGGTTGTGGGGATTGCACTCATGACCTTGCACTTACCAAGCAAGCGCTTGAACCACTGAGCTAAATCCCTGGCCCCCTAGAACACATTTTCTTTATCCATTCATCTGTTGATGGGCGTGTAGACAGTTTCCAAGATTTAGCTGTTATCAATTGTGCTGCTGTAAACATGGGTATGCATATATCGCTGTAATATGATGACTTTAACTCTTTCAGGAACACACCTAGAAGGGGAATAGCTGAGTCAAATGGAATTTCTAGTTTCAGTGTTTTGAGCAATCTCTGTAGTGATCTCCATAGTGGTTGTACTAGTTTACATTTCCCCAACGATGTGGAGGGGTCCCCCCCACCCCACTGCAGCCTTGTCAGCATTTGTTACTACTCTGTTTGATTTCTTGATGATAGCCATTATTTCTGGAGTAAGATGGTATCTTAGTGTTGTTTTAATTTGTATTTCTAAAGAGCAGTAATGCTGAACATTTTCTCATGTATTTATTGGCCATCTGTATTCCTAAGAAGCATCTATTCATTTCATTTGCCCATTCTTTGCTTGAGTCTTTTATTTTGGACAATGTCGATGCTACCTTCTTACCACTCCACTTGCCAAATCACAGAGATTCTACCCATTTACCAATATTCTGTTGCCATATATATCTCAAGTACATAAGGTGTTTTAGGCCTCTTGTAATCTCTGATGGTAAAAACTCTAACTCCAGGGCTGGTTTTACTAAACTTACAATGTGCCTGGTGTGGTGGTGCATAGCTATAATCCCAGCACTGAAGGAGGCTGAGGCAGGATTCCAAGTTTGAGTTCCACTTGAGCAATTTGGTTCAGTGGTAGATTCCTAATATCAAACAAACAAACAAACAAACAAACACGAAAGAAAGAAAGAAAAAAGAAAAACAGTATGTTTTGCGATAAGAAATATATAATGATAGATTTGCGGGAGCGGGGGTAACCAGGGATGAAACACAATCCTTGTAAATGCTAGATAAATGCTCTTATCACTGACTTACATCCCATCCCCAGTACCAATGTTCCTGTTGTTTTTTTTTTTTAGAAGCTCTCCAACTGCCTGTGACGGTTCTGCAGAGGAGATGGTGGGTGTCAAGTTCCCTTAGCCTGGCAAGGTCACCTGCCCATGTCCCAATTTCATTTACAAATTGAGACGAGTCAGCAACTGGAACCTCATACAGTGCAGGTGGAAATATAAAATGGTACAAGCACTGTTATGGCTTGTGTCTAGATGTCTCCCCAAAGCCTCATGTGGTCATAGGTGGGGCTTCTTCTGAGGTGGCTGGATCTAGAACGTGCAATGTTGGGATTGATTCATGGTGCAATGCTAGACTCAAGGGCACCAGGATTAAGGGTGTGAGTGCTGCCCACCCTGAGTATCCTGGATATGACATAAGAGTCAGAAAGATGCTGTTAAGATCCCTTGCTTGTTTCGTTATCTTCTTCTCACCATAGACTGTTCTCTTCTGTGATGCCCCTCTGAAAGTTTTCCCACACAACTCTGCCTTGGAGCTGGGTGATTATGAACTGAAATCTCTATAAACTGTGAGCCAAATAAACCTTTCTTCCTTTAACTTTGAGTGTTGGGTATTTTGTCTCAGCAATGAGAAAAGTAACTAAGATAAAATTTGGTACCACGGAAGTGAGGTCATTGCTGTGACTGTACCTGACCATGTGGTTCAGGAGCCTTTGGAGCTGGCTTGTGAGAAGAGTTCAGAAAGGTTCAGAGGTGCCAGCTGAAAAAGTCTAGATGGAATGCCTTAGGCTGTACTCGATGGGAGATTCTGGTCAGAGATCTTCCAAAATGATGTTGGTAAAGATCAGGCTTAGAAGGTTTCTGCTGGGAAGAAGGACTGCATTGGCTGTTGGGCTCCACATGATGTGTGTTATGGAAAGGGAACCTCCAAATGATATAAGGAAAATATAACTCGCGACCTAGTTGATGTCTGATGCACTGAGTTCATGTTCCCTAAAATTGAAGAATGAATTCTGAGGAATGACAGAGGTAAAGAAATTTAAAGAAATTTTGTTGAGGGAGAGACAACTCCCGAGAGAGACAGGAAGAGACCCAGAAAATAGGTTGCCTTGGACTCCACTTACACAGGAGGCTTTATAGAGAAAAATCAAGAGATGGCTAACAAATTATGATCAACCAATAGGATTACAAGTAAAGTCAGTTAGGTAATATTAATCTAATAGTAGCAAGGGCATATGGATGACATCAATTAACCTTACTCTATTATCTGTAGTCTTAGTTTTAGTGGGTGGGAGAGGATGGCCCACCCCTAATGAGATAATGCTTTATTTAAATCTCAAAAAACTGGGACCACTAATCTCAAACTTCCTTTTATACATTAGGAAAGTATGTAAATCAGGCCATTGTGATTTTAGTCTCCTTCAGATTTGCCTCCAGTCACCGTTCTGATATGTTCTCACCTTTTGTATTGACTCCCTCAAAGGGGGACTGCCTACAATGTTTCTACCTAATTCAGCTGCCTAT
This sequence comes from Cuniculus paca, assembly GCA_004365215.1. Classification (NCBI taxonomy): domain Eukaryota; kingdom Metazoa; phylum Chordata; class Mammalia; order Rodentia; family Cuniculidae; genus Cuniculus; species Cuniculus paca. The sequence continues at coordinate 4,686 of RJWT010016050.1, read as the reverse complement.
AATATTATGGCTTGGCAGATAGCTTGTCTGCATTTTGGTCATGTCCAGAGACTTTGCCTGAGACTGAGATTAAGGGTGAGAGACTAATTCATCTGGCAGAAGAAATTTCAAGGCAGTCTAATGTCAAAGCAGTGGCATGGCTACTGTTGGGGGCTTTTAGCCAGATTTATGTTGAAAATGAAGAGCAAAGAGTCCAGCAGAATGATTTAAAACATTGTGAGTTTGGCCAGAAAGGAAGTTCCAGTAAAGCTGTGGACTGCAAAGATAGAGCAGAGGAGATCTTGATTGCCGAGAAGGAATAGGAGAATAGAAAAGATGGCCTGAGCACATCACAAGAAGCAGCAGGACTCCACCCTTTGCAGCCTCAAAATTGCAAAAGTGTAAGACTTTACTTTGAGAAGAAAGTCCCAGAATGCTGATGACCTAGGGAGGTTCTTTTCTGGGATTTGGTTCATGCACACTGGACTCCTACAGCAAAGAGAGAAGGAAGCATGGCTACTGCTACAGCTGGTGGCAGACCTTGATGTCACCTACTCAGCACTGGTTTTTTGAACTCAAATGCAGAATTGGATAGTTATGGGGTCAGAAAGACTTTCACCCAGATTTCAGAAGTCCTGGGAGGCCAGGCAGTGTGTGAGACTGTGCGTGCGAAGCTGAAGGTACAGTTGAGAAGCCAGGAATGTGGATCATGGATTGTCTGAGGAAAACCGCAAAGAGGAGGAAGAGCTGGCCCAAGACAGAAGCCATGGGAGCTACAATCACCAGCAGTGCCATAGGGTCAAAGCCACTCAAACCCTTCGGAGTTCACGATTTGCCTCAGATTGCTGGGGATGCTGGAAGCGAAACTGTGGGAGTTAATGTTTGCCCTGCCGGATTTTGGATTTGCTTTTCTCTTGTTCTTTTGTATCCCCATTTGTAACTTTTGGAATGGAAATGTCTCTCTTGTGCCACTGAATGTTGAAAGTGTTGAAATTTTTTTCATACAATATAGTGGCTTGCAGCTAAGAATTTGCCTTAAATCTCAGAGGAGATTTTGGATTTGGATTTTTCAGCAATGCTGAAACTGTTATGACTTTGGTAACACTTGGAGATGGACTAAATGCTTTTTTGTGTAAAGGGATGTGCATGAGTCTTTGGGGGGCCAGAGGAAGAATACTATGGCCCCCCAAAGCCTCATGCAGTCATAGGCGGGCTTCTTCAGAGGTGATTAGATCTAGAGTGTGGGACACTGGGATTGATTCATGGTGCAATGCTGGGCTCAAGGGCACTAGGATTAAGATTGTGTGTGCTATCTTCCTTGAGTAACCTGGATAAGATATAAGGGTCAAAAAGATGCTGTTAAGGTCCCTCTCTTCTTTTGTTACCTTCTGTCCACCATGAACTGCTTCTCCCCTGCCACCCGGCCTTGGAGCCAACCAATTATAGGCTGAAACCTCTACAAACTATGACCTAAATAAACATTTCCTCCTTTAACTTTGGGTATCAGGTGTTTTGTCTCAGCAACAAGAGAAAAGTAATTAAGACAAGCACTTTGCAAACCAGTTGGTAATTTCGTACAAAAGTTAATCATGGAGACTAGGCATGGTGGCACACATTTGTAATACCAACTATTGGGGAAGCTGAGGCAGGAGGATTATGTGTTGGAACCCAGCCTGGACACTTGCCTCAAAAAAAAAATACATATATATATTAATACTAAGTATTTGCTCAAGAAAAATGAAGACTTTTTCCAGGCTGGGAACCACAGCACATTGCCTGAATGCCTGAAATCCCAGCTACTCAGGAGGCTGAAGTAGGAAGATCCCCAGTTCAAGGCCAGCCTAGGCAATTTATTGGAATCCTACTGCAAAATAAAATAAAAAGGCTGGAGAGTGGAGCTCAGTGCTTCTTGGATTCAACCCATAGTACCTCAAAACGAAACCAGGAAAGAAAACCTGAGTCCAGCCGGGGCTGGTGGTGCATGCCTGTAATCCCAGCACTTGGGAGGCTGAGGCAGGAGGATGGTAGCAAGTTCAAGACCAGCCTGGGCTACAGAGTGAGCTCAAGGCCAGCCTGAACTGCATAGTGAGACCCTGTCTCAAAAAGACAAACGCCAGGGATTTAGCTCAGTGGCCTAAGTGCCTGCCTGGCAAGTGTGAGGTCATGAGTTCGATCCTTGGTGCTGAAAAAAAAAAAAAAGTAAGAAAAAGAAAAAAAAGAAAACCTGCGTCCAAACTTGGGCACCAGTAACATCCTCAAAGTGGAGATCATCCCAGGGTGAATGGGGGCCCCCCCGGGGTGGTACATTTACACAAGGGAGCACTATTCAGCAACAAAAAGGAGGAAGCCAAGGACGAGGATGAATCTGAAAACATTACGTGTGCTGAGTGAAAGAAACCAGACTCAGGAGAACACATAGGGGCCATATGATTCCAATTATGTGACAGGCAAAACTCATTTATGGTGACAGACGTCAGAAGGATGGCTGTCTGTGGAGGCTGGGCCAGCTGCGAGGGGCCCTGAGGGCGCTTTCCCAGGCCATAGGGAAATATTCTAGATCTTGATTGGAGGGGGTACGTTTGGGGTAGACATTTGTCAGAATTCATCAAATCCTACCCTCAAATCTCGGCATTTCACCGTAAGTAAATTTTACCTTCATGATCATAATGGCAAAGAGCTCCACCCCCACCCCCACCCCCCAACCAGGAAATTCTAACATGTGATGACCCTGCATCTCACGGGCATACAGGTGATTCTCATTTTCTTTTCTGTGCTCCTCTGGGTTTTCCAACGATTCCGCAATGCACACACATTCCTCTAGAGCAAAGGTTTAAAAAGTCACATGCGCTATGCATTTACGGAAAAATGTACCTCTATGGTGCATTTTAAAAATTTGTTGGCCCTTTGAGGCGATTTTTTTTCCAAGAAGAAAAGGAAGAGAGAGGGAGAGAGAGGCAAGGGTAAAAAAAAAAAAAAGAAAAAAAATTAAAAAGGAATCACTGCTTTCAGTGCTTTTAGATCGCTGGCAAAGCCGCCTCCTCCAGGAAGTCTTCCTTGATTGCCCTCTCGCACTTGCCCTCTGCCTAGCTCAACCCCTTGACTGGAAGACGCGGCTTTGCTTTTCCCTGAGGACTTGAAAATGTGCTCGGCGGCTCGAGCTGCCTGCTCTGTTCCCAGCAATGCCCCAAGCCCTTGCTTTTGCAGAAAGCCCCCAGCAGGCCCCGGGCGTGGGTAGGTCCCTGGCTTTTCGCACCTTCGGCCCCCACCAAGTCATCCCCGGCTGAAGAGGAACCGAGAGGCGCCCTTGCTGTCCCCGGGTGCGGGGATGATGCTGGGGGGAGTTCCAGAAGCTCCGCAGAAACCCCTGTCCCCTGGAAAGGTCAGGGGCTCCCTGCCTCCTCCGGCCCGGCGGTGGGCACCCTGCTCCGGCTCGGTTCGGTGACCCGGGCGGGCGCACGGCGCGACCTTTGGCCAGGACGGAGCTCGGCGCCTCGCGCATTCTTTGCAAGCTGGAGCTGCACAATAGAAGTTTGCGGCAGCCCAGGGAGCGTCTGCAAAGTGCTCTCCTGCGGGGCCAGGCGCCGCTTTTTGGCGGCTTTTTGGCGGTTTTTTATCTCTGGACTCAGGCGAAGGTGTGGAGGGGCAGGGCCGGGTCAAGGAGCGGGGTCTCCTGGGAGGGACGAGGTGCCACGCTGCAGGAGGCCACGCCTCGGTGCCTGAAGCCCTGCTGAAAGCGCAAGAGTTAGAGGGACAGGACACTGCTCTCCTTGCCACCTGCACATGCTTTCCTTCGGGTCCTTGTGCTTCTCCATCTCCCCTACTCCCCTCCTTGGTCGCCCTAACTCGATCTGCCCCACAACCTCTGCTAGTTCCCCTATTCCCTAGACTCCTGGCTCCAGTCTACTGGTTCTGTGACCCCAGCAAGTTACTTCACCTCTCTGTGCCTCAGTTTCTTCATCTATGAAATGGGAATAATGAAGCTGCCCTCACGGGCAGGATTGAGTGCAGGAAGTGTGTAGAAGAGTGCCTGGTGCTCTGTAATACCTACTCTAAAACAGTTTAAGTGCTAATTTTTTATTGTTATTCCCATCTTCCACCCAACCGGGAGTCAGACCTTGTATCACAGTGATTGAATACTCTCTGGCCCACTGTACCTAGCGTAAGATCCAGTGTCATTGAGAATCTACCTCTCATTGAGCCTTCTGACTTCTTGTTTACCATATACAAGATGTAGCCATCATATGATTTTTCTTACTAGTAAATGATGACCAAACTCAGCGCGTGGTTGAAGTAGTGGGTCTTAAAGTGGGGCAGCCCCAGGGTTGGTTAATTCACACTGAATCATCCTACCGAGGATCCAGGTTTCTCCCGTCATTCCATCCACCATGCTGGCATGGTCTCCCTGTGGGCCCAAGATGGCTGCCATAGCTCCAGACATTGTGCTATCAGGGCAACATCCACAGATCAGAACAGAAGCCAATTTCCTTTCCTGTATCCTGTTTTAAGATGGAAGAAATCTTTCTCTGGAACCTCTAGTACTTCCATCAGTAGGTGGAAAAGTTAGAAAAGTGTTGCTTGCCTGTTTCCCATGATTGGCAGAGACATGAATAGTTGCCTGTTGCGGGTGGGAAGGAGTTCATCCTGCCCAGAAGCATATGGTGGCCAAAGCTGGGCTTTCGATAGGGAGGTGGGAGAGTTTGGGTTTGT
>RJWT010016049.1:0-20082 GCA_004365215.1 Cuniculus paca | reverse complement strand
CCTACAGAAAATCAGCATAGATGGTCTTTACCTCAATCTGATAAAAGCCATCTATGACAACAGCCAGAATCACATTAAATGCTCAGAAACTGAAATCTTTAACTCTAAAATCGGGAACAAGATGAGGATGACCACTATCACCACTCCTATTCAATATAGTGCCAGAAACATTAGCCAGAGCAATCAGACAAGAGAAAGAAATAAAAGGAATAAGGATAGGGAAGGAAGAAGTTAAATAATCATTATTTACAGATGATAGGCTACTCTACATAGAAGCCCACCAAAACTCCATTGAAAGACTTCTGGATGCAACAGCCAAATGCAGTAATGTAGCTGGATACAAAGTCAACACTCAAAAATCAATAACATTCATATACACAAACAACAAATTCACTGAGTGAGAAATAAGAGAAACCACACCCTTTACAATAGCATCCAAAAAAATGAAACACTTAGGAATCAATCTAACAAAAGAAGTAAAAGATCTATACAGTGAAAATTACATTACTCTGAAAAAAGAAATAGAAGAGGATCTCACAAAATGGAAAGACATTCCTTGCTCGTGGATAGGAAGAACAAACATTGTGAAAATGGCCATTCTCCCAAAAATGTTATACAGATTTAATGCAATTCCCATCAAAATACCAATAGCATAACTCACAGATCTAGAGAAATCTTTCCTAAAATTCATCTGGAACCACAAAAGACCCAGAATAGCAAAGGCACTTCTGGGCAGCAAGGGCAGGACAGGAGGCATCACAATCCCAGACTTAAAATTATACTGCAAAGCTACTGTAATCAAATCAGCATGGTACTGGAATCAAAACAGACCTGAGGATCAATGGGATAGATTAGAAGATACACCCCCAAATACAAACACACTCAGCCACCTTATCTTTGACAAAGGGGCCAAACATGTTCACTGGAAGAAAGATAGCCTCTTTAATAAATGGTGCTGGAAAAACTGGCTTGCCATATGCCAAAAACTAAAACTAGACCCAAGCCTACCACCATGCACTAAACTAAAGTCAAAATGGATCAAAGATCTAAATATTAAAACAGAAACACTAAATCTACTGGGAGACAAAGTAGTTAGAAATAAGGGTAGGCATAAAGGTAGACATAAGAGTAAGCAGAGAGTTCATGAACAAAAATCAAACTGCACGGGAAAGCTTCCCTGAATCAACAACTGGTATCTCATCTTATTAAAAAGTTTCTCATGTCAAAAGAAATCTCCAACAAAGCAAAAAAAAAAAAAACCCATGAATTGGGAAAAAATCTTAGCCAACTGTCACTCAGATAAAGGATTTCTATCTAGAACATATAAAGAATTAAAAAAAAATCAGGCCCTCGAAATTCAAAGACCCAGTCCAAAAATGTGCATCTGAGATGAAAACACACTTCTCAGCTGAAGAAATAAAAAGGCAAATAAATACATGAAAAATTGTTCAGCATCATTGGTCATTAGAGAAATGCAAATAGAAACAACCCTGAGATTCCATCTCACTCCAGAAAGAATGGGCAGGATCAAGAAAACCACCAACAACAAATGCTGGAGAGGCTGAGGGGGGGAAGAGGAACCCTTCTCCACTGTTGATGGGAGTCTAGACTGGTGCAACCACTGTGGAAATCAGTCTGGACGTTCCTCAAAAAACTGGGATTGAAAGTCCCTTTTAACCCAGCTATTCCCTCCTGGGCACATTCCCAGAAGAACTGAAAGCTTCATACCACAGTGATATATGTGCACCCATATTTATAGCAGCACAATTTGTAGTAGTCAAATCTTGGAAACTACCCAAGTGCCCATCAACTGAGAAATAGATAAAAAAGATGCTATATGTTTATACAATGGAGTACTGCTCAGCTATAAAGAAGGATCACACAGAGGTTTATATAGGTAAATGGATGCGACTTGAGACCACACTCATAAGTGAAATAAATCAAACTCACGTGTGTAAATTCCATATTGTCTCCCTAGTGCAAGAAACTAAAAAAGATACAAAATCTTCTGTAAATATTGTGAAAGGGTAAGAAAATGCTCAAAAGGTAAAAAATAACTCCAATAGGGAAAAGGATAAAAAAAGAAAGGGAAAAGAAAAAAGATATAAATTTGTATATATATACAATTAAGATAGCTAAGATGATTGTACTACTAATTCTGTTAGTTCTTAGAACAAAACAGGTGACATTCATAGGATTAGACCAATTTTGTATGTCTGTATCTGGTAATCTGAGTAACTCTTTTGAAGATAACCATACAAAATAACTACCTTTGATATGTTCCTACCACCTTGTTTTGAGAGCCTATATTGTTGATCTCTGTTATTGTTATTTATTTGCCTTTATTGTTTCTTGTTTTTCTTGTGCTTTGTTTTGTCATTCCCTCTAACACAGAAAGGATAGATGTACTTGTATAGGCTTATACATGCCTAGAACTACTCCAAAAGAGTTTACAAGAGCAGATTTTTTTAAGTGTTATGGTATGAACACCTACTTTGAACAAAACAAGACATTATGGTTGCCATGGCTGATTTCTTATCATCATGTTGTGAAATCCAATAATGCTTTTATTCTTTGATTTGATTTTTTAAAGTCTGTTTTCTATTATTTGATTGCAATATGTGAGAAGGTATGACCAGCTATTTTGAAGAAAACAAGAAACTTTATGGTAGCCATTGGTGATTTCTTACTGTCTGGTTTGAATGCCTATAATGCTTTCATTCTTTTGTTTTGTTTGGTTTTATATTTTTTTGTTTTGTTTGAATTTATTGTGTGTGAAGGTATGAACAACTATTTCAAACAAAACAAGAGATACTATGGTAGTAATTGTTGATTTCTTGTTGTCTTGTTTTGAAGTGCTTTATTGCTTGCATTGTTCCGTTCTGATCTACTTTGTTCTATTTCACTCTGTTTTGTATTGTTTTGTTTTATTCTCTTTAAAATAAAAAAAGAAAATTATTATTCACATTATAGTGTATTTCCATTCAAGATTGTATGTGTGCTAAATATGAATCATTCAAAAATTTTTGCACTCACAAGAGTAGCCTAGATTGCTTGCTGAAACATGTGCTACTTGGTCATGTGTCAGTTTCTGGTTCACTGAATTTAAGTAGAGACCTTGAATTTACAATTTACATTTCTTTATTTCTTTACTTCTTTTTTCTTTCTTTGTTCTTCCTTTCTTCTTTTGAGATAGTCTGTTTAATTTGCTGACTTTGACTTTCAACTTGCCATCCTCTTGCCTCAATTTGCACAGTAGCTGTAATTACAGATTTTCAAGCATGTGCCATCATTTTTAGTTTCTTGTTCTTTTTTTTAAACACTCCTTGTAATAAAGCTTAGCTTTTCATTGTTAGTCTTCAAAAACATAATTTAACAGACTTACATATTTCCAATGTATTCGTGTTCCATAACTTATTTTTAGATTTCCGTAACACTGACTTTTCAAAAGGAGCAAAAACTGGAGTCTCCCCTTTTTTCAATTGAGGTCCTGGAATAATTAAGAAAAATTAATTTTAAAAATGCCAAAATATTATATTTATTAAAGGAAAAAATCCTGATACTGAATAGTACACCTAACATCTATAGGCAAGTGGGCTTCTGAACAGCAAATCTGAAAATTAGGCAGATCTATCTCCCTGGAGTCCAAATTGACTTATTCTACTTAGGAGCTATGTCCTAGGGAAACAGAGAACAGGCTATTTATGAGCTGCCACACAGCCAAGAGAGGGATCTGTGAATCTCCATCAGGGGCAGGAAGGGAATAAACTTCTAGGACAATTCTACTTTCAGCACCATGAAGCTCTTTCACTGCACCATATTTTTTACGTGTCTTCCTTTGAGAGTCAAGCAGGGATAACTGGTAAATACAAATTTTGTTCACTAGAAAGTTCTTCATCCTAAACCCATGAACAGTGAATAAATCCTTTTTTTAAATTACCCACATTCTAAAATAGTTGAAAAATAACACAAAAGATTGTTCATTTTATAGATAAAAAATGTCATGTTTTAAAATCATTGGTATTGGGTAAGATAATCTATGTATGTGGACAAATGGGCAATCTAATGATGAGCCCTAGTGTTAAGCAGACTTATCTACCCAAACGCAGGCAATGACAGCCTGCTCCCAGAGAGACAGAGAGTTGAAAATCAACTGCTACATCTGCATCTCTTATTATTTTGGATAAGAACAATTCCTAAAATGGGAAATTACTGAACTGTTAACTCAAGACTGTGCGTATTGCACACAGGAAAGGTGCAAATATTTACTTTTTTACCACCACTAAATCACAGTGCGACAGTGTGAGCAAGAAATAAACCTTTATTAAAGTAAACTAGCAAAATATGTGTAATGCTCAGTGCTTCACAAAATTGTTTCACTGTACACAGTGCAATGAATTAAGAACTATTTTTACCATCATCTACAGAGGCAAAAACTGAGGCATAGACCAATTAAGATACTTTCTTGGAGTCATATTGGTGAGGAGTAGCTCAGGCAACATTAAGATTTAGATTTCTCAGCCCCAGTCCTCATGTTCTGAATTGTAATTAGTTTGAAAAGAGATTTGCAGGGATTACGCCATGGTTTAAAGTCACGTGAGGCAAGGATAGGCCACCTAAAAGATGCTGGTCTGGCATCTGATTATTTGGAGGTGAGGGCACTTCAGGAACACCAGCTGAGTTCCCTCCTTTGTACCACCTAAGCTGCCTATGCTAGTGTTGATGAATTCATCTTTGTCCATGCCCATAATTCCAACTTCACACTTCCAACTCCTCCACTGATATGAGAAATGTGGGAGATAGACTGACTAATTCATCTTCAGAAAACCAACATCAGAAAAGGAATGCCATGGAGAGTGCTCATTTTTTTACTGGAAAAACTAAAGTTTTCTAGAATTTTGAACTGTCCAACACAGAAGATATGATATGTGTTTGGTTATTTAGATTTAATTTTAAGTTAAATTAAAATACATTTAACATTGTTTCTCAATTTGTCCACATTTCAAGTCTTCAACAGCCACAAGTGCTATCATGTTAGACACCAAAAATATAAAACATTTCTATCATTGCATTATGTTTTACTAGACAATGGTAGCCTGAGTGCTAAATACAGTACTGTACTATTCAATGACAACTCAGACTTCTAACTGTTCAATCAATCCCAATCTGATGTTAAACTTGGCATCCTACAGAGGATACCCAGAAATGCCATCAAATATTTTACTTCTCATCACTGAATGTTAACAGCATGGAAACGATGAAACTTACTACATGGTTGCACCTTGTATTTAATTCCTGATATTTTCCATTCTGAAGATCTACAATTCAACAGAAATCTGCAGAGGAAAGAGTGTTGTCAATTTACACAATCAAACTTCTTAAATAATATGGACTTTCTGAGTCACTCCCTTTCTGTATTAAGGGCTTATGAAACACACGTATTTCTTTGTATTCTGAACTCTTATCTCATGGAAAATCATGAGACAATGTTCCTAGGGCATTTTATATTCAGCAATCTTTTTCTAACTATAGCCATATAGCTGTGGCACATGAGCTGTTGTACCTAAACATCATGAAAATTCCAGTCTCCACTATTATTTTCACTAGATTAGGGAAGAAATACTTTGAAGGGGAGAAATAAATTGTCCAAGGTTATACAAACTGTAAAATGAGGAGTAAAGAAACAAAATTTCTTCCAATTACTGAACTCAGGTCTGGAGACTCATTTCACAGAAAAACAAATGTCTGAAAGACAAATGTTGATGATTGTAAAAAGGCTTTATTCAGTGGCCAAAAAATGGAAGAGAACTTTGCTCAAAGATTAAATTTTCAACTGTAAGTGGTTGAGAGGTTTCAGATGTAGGACAGGAATAATGAGGAAGATAGACTAATAAAATGGAGGGTTATAAAGTGGAGGAAAGTCCATCTCTTTTTGGGGAATAGGCAGATTTTCCAAGAACTTGGGTTCCACCTCTTTGCTCTTTCATAGTTTGGCATTCCCAGTCATGGTGGCTTGTTGATGTCTTTAGCCTTAAAGGCAGAAGAAAGAGACTAGGCAAATCTAGGTCAAGTTAACCCTGTATCATAGTTCTGGAAAAAACACTTCTCAAATGATCTATATGTTGATATGCAGAACTGACTTGAATGTAACCCAAAGGAGACAGACACAGTGTGACAGTAAAAATGCCAAGCATTTTGATCCTATTCCAGTCATCCTATCAACCATCTGCAGGCCATAGAGAAGAGTTAATGTTTTTAGCAAAAGTCCTTGAAAAGTAATCTAGGCAACTCTTATCACCTTGACCCACGTGGCAGAATTACTGAGACTGACAATGTGCTGTCCAACCATGTGACCTCCAAAATTAGTTATTCTTCATTTAACTAACTTCCTGCGAAGTTGAGGTTTATTTGAGATTTCTCTTGGCAGCGGTCTGACTACAAATGGCTGAATCTTTTCTGTGTTTGCCATTTGAACTGGAACTTCTGGGGAAGGGAGGAATCTGATTTCCACCTTCTTCTGAATCAAGAAAGGCCTAGCCAAGAGGTAGGTGGAGAGTGAATCCTGAGGAGTGATGGGCTAGTGAGCAGAGAGGGAGTATCTGCACAAACTTTTGCGTGGCATGTCCACTGCTAGATGAGAATGAGCTGTGGTAGACAGCTGAGCTGAATCTCCAAGATGCAGAATATGAGATTTCAGAGTACAGAAAATCAGAGAAAGACTTGCACACAGAGATATAGAATTGCAGTTTTACAGAAAGTCACACTGTCTCTGTGAGTTTCAGAATATTTTGGAGAGAGTCATAGTATTTCAGAGAAAGTTTCCAAAGTTTTAGTGATATAGATATCTTCAATTTTTCACCAACACACACACATACACACACACACACACACACACACACACACACAGACAGAGACAGAAACAGACTAGTGAAGTTACACAGAGAATTTGAAAAACTTCACAGCAAGATTAAGAATAGAGAAAAGGTCAGATAAGGTCAGAAACTTTTCTGTAAAGCAAGTATTTGAATGCCAGAAATGTCTCAGAGAACATTTGACATCTTGCTGCAATGAAAACCTTAAGGAGTCCCTTGCTTTACACAGATAGCATATGTGGATATTTAATTTTACACAGAATCAAGATAGGTTGGGAGGCAAGGGATGAGAAAAATCCCCCAAGATCCACTTCTTAGTCCAGAGGAATGCTGGGATGAAGATCTCAGAATAGTGCAGCCTCTTCCTCCCCCTCACAGCCATTTCTTGTATAATTCTGAAAAGGACAGCTTTTCATCAGAGCCACAGGTGTCTTAATTACCTACTCTCCAAGTCAAGGTCTGGTAAGACAGTTTACATAAGAATCTCTCCTTTTTCCACATAATTTAGGATAGGTGTGGGTGGGTGTGGGTATGTGTGTGTTTGTATGTGCACATTCACGCTGCCCTTGACAGTTACCACCAACAAGAACACTTTCCAGGGATTCCATTATGGGCAAGGTGTTTTATAATTGTTAACATTCACAACCACCAAACCAGTGTCCTGAGACACTGGGCCAAAGGAAGGAAAGTCATTTGCCTCAGATCATGCAGCTAATAAACTGCAGCTCTGTAATTCAAATATGTGTCTATCTTACTTCTTCAGATTCCTGTCCTTTCCTCTGTTCCCAGTTCTCCAGCTATATTTCCTTAAGAAAAAAGATTCAGTGTCCACCCTATTTTTTCCAGTTACAGACTAAGCACAGGGTGGAATACATGGTAGAAGGTTGGTGAATATTGATGATTAAAAACTGACAGATGATCAACTGACTGATCATATATTAAAAAATTTTAGTATCTGCCTGGACTCAGAGATTAGCTGGAAAGCCAACCCAGGACATGGAAAAATGGTTACTCTTAAACTTCCTAGGGTTGGTAAAGCTAAAGAGGAACAGTCCACCTCCATTCATAGCATACTTAAAGGACAATTCCTCCCCCCACCCACATTTGCCACATAAGAACACAGAGGTTCCAGAGACCCACTGCAGTGGGTAAACATCCAGTGGTAATTCCCATGGGGAAGGGAAAGGACAGGCAAAAGTCAGTCTGACCAGAGCTTTGAGTCTGTTCTTGCTTCACCCAATGGGTTATAACTACAATGAACTTCGCAAGCCTTACAAGGGGCAGATCTGTCCCCATGAGAATTCCCCTTTGCAGCTGATGAGACATGAATCTGACAACTCCACTGAGGCAGTCAGTTTCTAGCTGTAGAACAGAGTCTAGATGATGCGCCTTGCCTGGTTTCATAGACAGTGGGCACTTTCCAGGTTTTAGAATAGTGGGCGTGGGCCAGAGAGACCCAAAGTATAGTGAAGATGGAGAGCTGTAACAGAAGTCAGGAGACCCCCATTAAAGTCCTATCCTGACACTTGCTTGCCATCTGATCTTGGACAAGCAAATGGAATTAACTGACCCTCAGTTTTCTTCCCTGAAAAATAACAATCATAACTTATCTTCCATGAAAAGATAACCAAAGCTTTCTGATTTCAACATCTATAATATTAATGATGCTATAATACTGCATCAAATATAAAAATGTTCTTTCTTAAGGTCTTGAACTCAGTTCAAATTCTTCAGCCCCATATCCTGTCTGAAATGTATCCTGCATATCCTGAAGGGTTGTCCTCTGGGCTCAGAAAGCAACCTGTGATGTTTAGAAGTCTCACTCTTTTTATTGCCTTATACTCATAGAGACTGTTTAAGAATCAGTTCCCTACCCAGTCAGTCTGTGAGATCCCTGAGAGATATTAAGTCTCCTTTCTTTCTGAGTCTCTCTTACACACACAGTGAGTGCCTACTGACCGCATATTGAGGGAATCATGAAGAAGGAGCCCTTATCTCCCATCTCCAAGGAGCTCAGGTACAGTACACTGAAGGAGAAAGTAGACTGGGCTTGTAGCTGGGAGCCTTGAGGGCTGGTCTCAGTCCTGCCATATACTCACCTGGAGGGCTAGGAAACTTGCTGACTTCTCACAGCCTCAGGTACTTCAAATGGAAAGTGGGGATGATGACCCTTCTACTGTGTAGTAAGAACTACACAGGGCTTATGGGGAAAGACAATGAGAGAATGCTCACTGTTCAAAATGTGCTATGGCTGGAACTCCTAGTAACCTCAGTATACTTTCTTCTTTTTATTTGAATTTAAAAATTGGAATGTAATGATAAGACATAGACCATCTAAAGTAATGATAGTATTTTCCATCTGTCTTAGTTACTTTTCTCTCATTGCTGGGACAAAATATCTGATGCCCAAAGTGAAGGAAGGAGAGGTTTATTCAGTTTACAGTTTCTGGGGATTTCAGTCCATAATCAGTTGACTCCAAGGCAGGTTGGCATGGCACTGGGGCAACACTTCAAGGCAGCAGCCAGAGCAAAAGGGGGCAGCTGTTCGTGGCGGCTGCAAGCGGCAAGAGCAAATCGCGCCAAATAGGGAAAAACACCCCCATTCCGACCTTACATTGTATGTCGGCTCCATCCCTGGGTGGGTGCAGAACTCACATCGCCAATCCTAGTGCTACACAATGAATCAATCATAAATGTTAGATTCAGCCGCTTCCATGACTACATGAGGCTTGGGGGGCATCTATATACAAACCGTAACACCATCTGTCTTATTTTGCTGTCATTGAGTTAATATACCCAGCACCCATAATCTGAGGAGAAGTTTATTTTGGCTCACAGTTGCAGTGGATTTAGTCCATGGTCTTTTGGTCCCAAGGCAGAAACAGCATGGCAGAACCACACTGTGGAAGAAAGTTGTTAGCTGCCTGGTTGCCAGGATGTACAGAGAGAAAGAAAGAACTGGGCTGTGAATACATCCTCCCAAGTCATGTTCCAGTCACTCGCCTCTTCCAACCAGCCCCCACCTCCAAATACAAGATGTTTGGGGGACATTTTGGATCTAAATCATAATACCATCATTTTATAAGGCTAGATACTGCCACACAACTCAATCTTGACCCAACAGGATATTAGTAAAAATGTTAGATGGAGTTTTCAGGAAGTATTCACTGGAATTCAGACACAATTACTGGAGTTTGGGTAGCCATGCTAGACAGGAATATGTACGATGGTAGAGCAACAAGATTAAAGGAGCAAAAATCCTTTAAAAAATTATAAGCTACTTCACTAGTCCTGTTCTGTCCACTTTCAGACTTACATGAAAAAAACTTTCACACCTAAGCTACTTTGCTAACAAAATTGACTTAGGGCTATATACAGTAGACCCCTGACTTACAAACTCAATTTATTCATGAGAGCTGGTTGTAACTCAAGTTGGTTGTAAGTTAAGACTATTTTTGCATAAGAAATAGTGGGAATACCCATAATGCATTTTGTACTACCCAAAGCACCCCTTAACTCACTTTTTCATAATAAAACTTGTTCTATGATGAGCATAGTTTATCAGGAACACCAATAATTTTCCAAGTATACTCACCAAAAAGTTATAAAATAAGCCTAGTTTACCAGAAACAATTTCATACTGTACTCACCATTCAAGTTGACATTTTTGGCTTGTAGGAAGGGAGGATGAAATGGAAGGTAGTTACTGTTTACAAGGAGAATCCCCTTCCATAAGAACATTTGGAATGCTCTCTGGTGTTCTTTCTCTCCTGGGAGAGGCTGTAGCCCACTAGGACTTGCTTCTACCTCACTAGATCTCAACATTTTCAGAACTAAAAACTGGCTTATGCTTGTCTGTTTCTGTCTTTTCTTTAACACTGTTCTATAGTATGACATGACATAGTCATTAAACAAGCTAATGCAATGATTGATTTTTTCTCTGTCTGGGTGGACCTTCTCTGCAAATGTTTATAGCTCTGTCCATTTTTTTTTTCAGGATTTCCTTTATTTCTAAAGAACTTTGTTGCACCAATTGTTGATTCTCTGCTTCCTCTTCAGAAAGCTCCTCAGCTTCCATTCTCTGTTGCTGGTACAACAGAGAAGTTCCTTTGTAGACAACTCCTCTGAGTGTTTCTCCATTAGTTTCTCAACATCACCAGTGTCTATGTGCAAGCCTACAGACTCTGCTATAGTGACAATGTCTTCAACCACAGGGTCAGTTGAAGGCTCAGGCTCCTCTACACACATCAGGGACCTGGCCAAGATCCCCAGTCTCCCAAAAACAGTGCAGTGGAGACCCCACAGGTTTGGAGAAACCAGGAGTGTGGATCTTCTAAGGAAACCTGCAAGGAGGGAGCAGAGCAGGCCCAAGAAAGAAGGCATGAGATCAACAACCACCAGAAGTACCATAGGGGCAGAGCCACCCAAGCCCTTTGGAGTTCACAATTCGCCACAGATTGCCTTGGTTGCTTCACATGGAACTACAGGAATTAATGTTTGCTCTACTGGATTCTGTTCTTGCTTTGGTCCCATTTCTTTGTATCCCTTGCTTGTAACTTTTGGAATGGAAATGTTTATCTTGTGCCATTGAATTTTGGAAGTGTTTAACTTTCTTTTCATTTGTACAGGAGCTCACAGCTAAAAAAAATTTACCTTAATTCTCTGTGGAGACTTGGGACTTAGATTTTTCAGCAAGGCTGAAACTGTTAGTACTTTGGAAACTCTCAGAGATGGACTAAATGCTTTTTGCATAAAGGGATGTGCATGATTCTTTGCGGGATCAGGGGCAGAATGCTATGGTTTGTATCTAGATATCCCCCTCAAAGCCTCATGTGGTCATGGGGGGGCAAGCCTTTTTGAAGATGACTGAATCTAGTTTGTGATTAATTCATTGTCTAGGGCTGGGATTGGGGGTGTGAGTGCTGCACCCACCCTAGGGTAACCTGGATACAACAAAAGGGATGGAAAGAATCTCTCTCTTCTTTTTTCTCTTGTTGCTTTTGCTGTCTTCCACCACCATGAACTATTGTCCCTCTGCCACACCACCCTGCCTCAGCTGCTTATGGACTAAAACCTCTAAAAACTGCAAACTAAATCAACCTTTCCTCCCTTAACTTTGGGTGTTGAGTATTTTGTCTCAGCAGAAAAAAAATTAACCAAGACATTGCTTTTTTACCTTCTTCTCACCCTGAACTATTTCTCCTCTGTGATGCCTGTCTGCTGTGCCACCCCACCTTAAAGTCAGCCAATTATGGGCAAAAACTCTACAAACTGTGAGCTAAATAAACTTTTCCTTCCTTAATTTATGGATGTTGGGTATTTTGTCCCAGCAAGAGAAAACTAAGACACCTTCCATAACTCCTCTGCTAGCAGTGAAACAGATAAGTACTGATAACACAATGGAGAGGTGTTATTTTAGGGAGAACACAGATAACAGTGAGTGCCCTGTGACTCAAAATCTAGGAAACAGGGGCCAGGGATATAACTCAGCTGCGTAAGTGCCTGCCTCCAAGCACAAGGTCCTGAGTTTGATTCCCTGTACAAAAAAAAAAAAAAAAAAAAGTCTAGGAAACAGCATGATATGCAGTTGGATGAAAATGGTAGATGGATCCATGAACTCCAGATCTCAAGGTCTACTTCCAGTCAGACTCTTAGGTTCCCCTGAATCCCCTTGGCCAAATCCTTGTGTGAGGAACTTATAGGCTATTTGTTTCTTTCCCAGCAAGGACCAGTTGCTTTTTGAAGAGCTCTTCAGGGCCTTTCAGAGGAAGCCAATGTGTCTACTTTCTGAAGCACTGGTGACAAGATTGGTGGTATACACTTGAGCCTGAGGCCACTTCTCAACTTCTGGACTTGAATTTGTCCTGATCAAGTGACCTTGCTGCTTCTCTGTGAGCATAGCTCGGGGTCATGTGGACATATGTAGCATGTCTCCCACATAGAGCAGCAAGGAGAAATTGCAGTAGGAGCTCCTATGGATGTGGAACAAGCCCTATGATGTGCCCTTCTTATGGTTACTTTGTGTCTCAAGATGACCCTGTCATGTAGATCATGCTGTAACCAATACAGAGAATCCAAGCTCTCGGATATGAGATAACTCATCCACCTTACACACCTGGTGAATGTGGAGGTTGTTGTGGATCCAGGGGTGCATAACTTTAAAGCTCATGGAACTGAGCCCTTGCTCCTCTTCCAGGTGGCTCCCCACTTCCTGCATGAGTCTTAGAACCTAGATGCTAGAGGGAGTCTTCTGGATAAGTTAGTCTATTGTGCTTTAGTGCTCCAAAGTCACTAGAAACAACTCCAGACATCTCACTGCACAGATGAGGAAACAGAGCTCACAATGACATGGAGATTTGTCCAATATCACATAGGTGCCAGTGGGCAAAGCAAAGCTGAGTCCTTCCCTCTTTCCTAAGCTGCAAACTACCTAAACCCCCATGTTTCTACAAACAGCCAGCACCTCCTCCTCTTTGTGTGTTTGTGTGTGTGTGAGATGGGCTTCATTTTACTTCCACCCATTGTTACTAAAGTATAATGAACAAATAAAAATAATTTATATTTAAATGGTGATAATTTGATATAAGCATCATGCATTAGAAAATGATGGCCTCAATCAAATTGATCTACACATCTATCACTTCTAGTTACCATTTGTGTGTGTGGCGAGAATATTTAGACTCCACTTTCTTGGAAATTTCAAATATAAAGTATGTCATCATTAAGCACCCTTGTCGTGTTCATTCATCTTGTAGCAGAAGGTCTGGGCACACATCCTTCTTGAGAAACCTGTTCATCCAGCCGTGTGAAACAAGGCTGCAGGCCTTTTCACTCTGAGCTGTGTCTGCCTTTCTACCTATCCCTGGGAGCCTGGAGAACTCTGAGCCCAGAGAAAGCTCTTCTTCACTGCTGTCCCTCTGAAACCAAGTGGATTGGAGTGAGATTTCAGGGCGTGCCCTGCCACCTCACCAGGGCAGGGCCAGTGCTCACTCACAGCCCTGCCTGAGCTGTCCCAGCAGCTGTTAGAGGCAAGGCCAGAGTGGCACCACACCTCTGCAGCCCAGGACCCAAAGGCTGAGAAGCTGGACCCCAGGAGGCCTGGGGAGACTTGCTGGGCAGGTAAGAGGCAGTGAGATCCAACAGGGGTAAGTTTTTAGTGACTAGATTATATAACTGTCTCTCATGTCTCATGCTCTTTTCACAATCCCCGGTTCTCTGACATCATGTTGCTGATTTATCCTTCTATATAATATTCCTTACCTCTTGAAATCGAGCATCTAACTCATCCCTCAGATGCTGTCTGGACATGGGAGCACTCCAAATGCTCGGCCCTCTGGTGACTGGGGAAAGTCACCATGAGGAAGACAGTGGATGCCCATCCTGCCTTCACAGACTGTGTGTTTTCCCCTGCAGGACTTGGCCTTGCTTCTCTCTCCATCACTGACTATGCTCTGCAAGTGGCTGAGGAGAATCACAGGGTACTGTGTTTGAGTTTGAACTGAATCAAACATGAGTATGTAAAACATCAGTAGAATCCCTAGATCCTGAGATCTGCAGGTTGGAGCAGAGCAGGGTCCAGGCAGGAAAGGAGGGATGAGAACTGGGGTGCCAGGAGGAGACAGACAAAAACCTCTGAACCTGGAAGGGGAGCCCAGACTCGGCTCTCCTGTCCCCAGACCAGCCCCTTTGCCTCTGATCATGGATCTCATAAGGGTCAACATAGAGCTGATTCCTTTCCCACTACCAGGAGGTGGTATAGAGTAGCTTTTACTGTCAGGCAAATCCAAATTAAAAACCCAAACAAGCCACAGAGACTAGCCAATAAATTATCCTCACCTAAAAATGGGAATAATGAGGCCAACTTGTATTGTTTACCTATCAGTTGAGATCATATCTATGATTGGCCTACAAAGTTGTAAACATCAGTCTCCTTGGCTTTCATTGTTCTGGAGAAGGAAGTTGTCAGCAGGAAGATCTACTGAGGGTGATTTTTCAGGAAGGACTTGTAAATAGTCAGGGTGGAGGCCAGCAGTAGGTACAGAGAGCTTACCCAGCATTCTTCTTGGAGTCAGGAGTAAGGGACACCTGGGCAGCAGCAGGAAAGGGACTTCCCTTCCATATGAAAGTTGATTCTGTGGCATGATGGAGGGTGTCAGGGCTGAGGACCACTTTGAACAGTCAGCATTAAATGGATACCTTGTACACAGCATTGATGCTTCCTTCCCTGGGCAAAAGATGCCCACCTGATCTATCCTGGTGGCAACATCAGTCCATTGTGGTGGGATCAAACAAGGCTGCCTCTCGCTCATGGCTCCATGCAGAGAATGGGCAGGTATGGCACTGGGCACTGAGTAAGGGGAAGGACCACTGAGGGGTGAGGGGGGGTCCCTGAGAAGGGAGACTCATTCAGCATGCTTCCATCTCGGTAAAACCAGCCAGGACCTCTCCCTGCCACCCCCTCACTCACTCAGCGCCCATGTCTGTGTCAATGGTTACACCACCAGACATTTCATTCACATCCATGCCCCATGCTGCCCAAGAGTAAATCTCTAAAAGGCCAGGCGTCCCACCTCCCCTCCCTGATTTTTTCCCAGTCACTGCAGACATGAACACCAACAGAAAAGACAGAAAGCACCCTGCAGGGCTTACATCTAAGACAGAAACCCTAAATCTTATTCATAGATACATGTGGAGCACTCTGAGGTTATAGATGCTTCAGGCTGGGAATTGGGGAGAGCTTCTGAGTACGGAGGATGGTGGAGGAAGCAGCACATACAAAGACTTGAAGGTGAAAGGGGAGCATGGAACTTTTGGGAGCACCACTTTATAGAGTTCAGCAGTAAGAAAGCACAAGAAGGATTCTGACCCAAACTCTGGGGTGCCTGGGTGAAGAGAGATTCTCCACGGGAGAAAGCTGCAAATGAAGAAGGTGGCCACAGGCCATTGGCCCCTGTGCCAGCTGACAGAGACTACTGGAGAGCTTGAGATAGAGAAGCATTCATTTTCTAGGCCCCAGAGAATGGGTAAAGGGGAGAGGGCAGGACCAACACTGTACCGCGAGGGTGGGAAGATGGGAGATGTGAGCTGACATTTTGGGTGGTGACCTTGAGGACAGACTATGAGGCTGGTGGGATTCACTGGCCCCAGGTTTGTAAGAACTCTGGTTTGAAGAACCTTCAGTGAGGGAACAGAAAAAAGCCTAAGGGATATCCAGGGTGTAGATGGCAGAAACAGAGAGCTTATCTTCCATGAACAACCTGTTGATGGAATAAACCAGGCTCAGGGAGGGATCCTAAAAGCAATTTTCTTAAACAGTTTGTTCAATGGATTGTACTTCTTTACCCGTAAAGTTCAAGAAGTTCTCTGAGTTTTCTAGATAACATTAAGACATAGAAATTCCAGTCTCACACTGAGTCTGAAAACACAGCCTCAATTCAGTTATGATTCAGAAATTATAATGTGAAGGGCCCTTAGATGATTCAACACTTCAGTCTGCATTCAAAGACAAGACTTCTTTCTGCAGGCGCTCTGCCCAGCAAGGGCTGGCTTCGGAGCCCATCTGCTTGGTGAAGAGGTCATTGCCAGCTTCACAGGCTGAAACTACACTTGGGAATGGGCAAGTTCATAATCTGTGCTTTCCACGTCCTTCCACTTCTTATTGGGAAAATAGCAAACACGTATCCAAGGTATTATTTTGTATCCAGTTCTTAATATTTGCTTTACAGATCTTCCTCTCATTTAGATGCAAATTTGCATACTTTTCCTACCTGTTTTATTGCCATAAAATTTACATAACATAAAATTTACTGTTTTTACCAATACAGTTCAATAGAATTAAAAATGCTAAATAATTGTGCAACAATCACAACCATCTGTCTCCATAACTCCCTTTATCTTTCCAAAATGAAACTTTGAAACTATTAAACATGCTAATTCTCCTTCCTCCAGCCCTTGGCAACCATTATTTTCTTTCTGTCTCTGTCTCTGATTACTCATGTAAATAGTCATACAGTATTTGTCTTTTTGTGACTACAGTTAACAGAAGCCCTTCAGATCCACTCATGTTGTAGCAAATATTAGAATCTTTTTTCTTTTTAAAGCTGAATAATGTTCCTTTGTATGCATACATTTTGTTTCTATTCATTCATTCACTAATAGACACTTCAGTTGCTCCCAATTTTGGGGTATTGTAAATAGTGCTACTATAAACATGAGGGTACAAATATTTCTTTAAGACCATGTTTCCAGTTTTGTGGGAGTATATACCCAAATACCCACCAGTGGAACAGTTAGTCAAAGTAATCCTGTTTTTAATTTTTTGAGGAACTTCCATACTATTTTCTATAGTGACTTCACCATTTTATATTCCTATCAATGGTGCATAAGAGTTTCCAATCCCCACACTCCTCAACTACACTAATATTTTAGTTTTAAAAAAATAACCAATTTATTGGGTGTTGTTTTGGTTACTTTTTCTTCGTTGCTGAGACAAACACCTGACGTCCAAAGTGAAGGAAGGAGAGGTTTCTTTAGCTTACAGTTTCTGGGGATTTCAGTCCATAATCAGCTGACTCCAAGGCAGGGTGGCATAGCACAGGCACAACACTTCAAGGTGGCAGCCAGAGCAAAAGGGGGCAGCCGTTCGTGGCGGCTGCAAGCGGCAAGAGCAAATTGAGCCAAAGAGGAAAACACGCCCCCATTCCAACCTTACATTGTATGTGGGCTCCACCCCTGGGCGGGTGCAGAACTCACACCGCCAATCCCAGCGCTAGACAACGAGTCAACCACAAATGCTAGATTCAGTCATTTCCGTGACTACATGAGGCTTGGGGGGGCCATCTATATACAAACTGTAACAGGTGTCAAATGATCTTCCATTTGTGGTTTTAATTTTTACTTCCCTAATGATTAGTGATGTCATGTGCTCACTGGCTATTCATGAAACTTCTTTGGAAAATTGTGTATTCAAGTCCTTTTCTCATTTTACAATACATTTGTTTCTTTGTTGGAGTTGTTTATCAGAATTCTTTATATATTCAGAATAGTAATCCCCTATTAGATAAATGATTTACAAATATATTCTCTGGGTTATCTTTTCTTTCTATTGACAGTGTCCTTTGATGTACAGAGGGCTTTAATTTTGATGAAGTCCATATTTTTTTCTCTTGTTGCTGTGTTTTTGGTGTCATCATCGCTAAATCTAAAGTCATGAAGAATTTCACTTGTGTTTTCTTCTAAGAGTTTTATCTTGCTCTTCCACTTAGGTCTTCTAACCTTTTTGAGGTATTTTTTTGTATATGGTTGGAAAGAAGGGTGTGACTTCTTTCTTTTGTGTGTGTCTACCCAATTTTCCTAGCACCATTTGCTGAAAAGATTGTCCTTTCCCTATTGAACCAACTTGACACTTATAGAGAAAATCACTTCCCCATATATGTAAGGGTTCAATTCTGGGTTCTGCATTCTACTCCATTGATTTTTAAGGTCATCTTTTGCTAGTACTGCAGAGTATTGATCACTGCAACTTTGTATTAAGTTTTGGAGTCAGAAAATGTGAAACTTTCACCTTTATTTTTCTTAGTTGTCTGTATCATATACGGTGACTTGGAGGTGAATTTATCAGCTTAGTATACTTCTGTACTAAGCAGAAAATATTTATTGGGGGAAAGAAAGTCATATTTTTAGGAGGAAAGAAAGTATCTATCTAAGAGAGACAGAAGGGATCCTGAGTGGGTTGCCCCATATTTTTCTAAGTAGTTAAAACCACTCCTCTCTTTATAAAGTGTTCCCAATAACCACACCAGGACTCTGCTGCCCCTTCCTCTGAACTCTTCAGCTCAGAGGGAAAAGGGGTGTGTGAGTGATGAAGTGCTTTGTGCTGAGCGTACCTGCCCTGTGTGACTATGGGTCTGGCCCACATAGTTGTGAATGATTACACATGTGTTCCTATCTCAGTGCCTGGAAAATGGTTATTCAGTGCAAAAATGACCACACCAGTATGCTCTTCACTGTCAGTTCTCTGAGGTGATTTTCTGGCTAAGTGAGGCCTATTTTTTGAATGCCAACAACTGCCTAAAGTGTTTAGCCATTTTGAATAAGATTCTTCCTGTCTAAATTTCATAATCTGTGCTTTCCCAACAGAAAATGTATACCGATTATAGTCATGTTTCCTTGGTGACTCTGAGTTCCCTCTGTGTATGAATTCTTGGCTTCTATTCAAGAATGCCCTAGGCTGAGTTGATCTGCCACCTTTTGCTTATCTTTTCCACTTTCCTTAGTTTTAATGACATCCAGCAGCATCAACCCATCAACTGTGATCTTGATCTCACTCTTGCCTTCCCGTCTCCTCTGGCTAATTTATTTTCTAAATTGTAAGTTGGAGTTCACATAACAAGGCTCTGGACAAAGTAAAAGTAAGGAAACCATGTGTAAGGGTCCTACGGGCTCACTGAAAGGTCAGAGGCCTGGGCTTGTGCATGGGCTTTAAAATATCTACTGTGACTATTTCAAAGCCTTCGTGCTCCCTCTGACATTGCAGCGCTGAGTTGCTAAGTCCTCTGGTGAGCTGACATATGAATTTCAGATGCACTGCAAGAATGTCTGCCATGTGCCCAAACCTGCTGGTTTAGGATTAAGTAAAATGTGCAGGGGTTGGGACTCAGCCTCAGGTATCTGTGAGAGAGAGGTTGGGAAACAGGACATGTAGACAATAGAACTCTTAGAACCAAGAGTCCTTCCTGAAGAAGAAGTGCAGGACTCTCCCAGCAACACTCCTCCACCTTGCTCTGCAAGAATGATCCTGGGATCCATTACTGTGGCATTTTCAGTGGCCTGAGCTCAGAACAGTCTTTCTCCTCTCCATGATTGACATCGAAGGAGCTGCCGGACAGCTCACCCTCAGGAACTGTAAAACTGACCTTCTCACGCTCTTGACCATTCACGTTTTCTATGTGCCTAACACTGACCCTGCTGCCTCTGCCCCTCTCATTTATCTGATGAACTCTTTTTATCCTTTAAATATCTGCAAGGGACACTGTCTTTGCAAAGCTACTCTTCTGCCTTTCTGGCATCTAATGCTAATGAGTGGAAGATCTTTCTGACTCCTGTTTCAGCCAGGGACTATCCTGAACTTCCTTTTAGATCAGTGCCTTACTTCCTGGGGTACAGCAAGGCATGGGCTTTTTTCCTGGGCTAGGAAAACAGGGAAGATGAG
>RJWT010016048.1:0-20085 GCA_004365215.1 Cuniculus paca | reverse complement strand
ACGTGACTTCTATCTGTCCTACGGATTCAGGTATATTATGTTTCCATTTAAATTTAATTTAAGAAAATTTTTATTTTTCCCTTCTGATTTCTTCAGTAACTCAACAATCATTCAAAAGTGTTTTGTTCAATCTTAATTTGTTAGTAAAGTGTCTATAGATTATTTAACTTTTGATTTCAGTTTCTATTTCTTGAACTTGCTCTATTACCTGAAATATAATGTGTTTTGGAGAAAGTTACACATGCTGATGTGAATAATGTATTACGCAGTATTGGATAGAATATTCTGTATAGGAGTTAAGTCTTTGATCTGTGGGGTGGTTTTTATTGGTGTTTTGTATGGATAATCTGTGGTTGAGAAAATAGTGCTGAAGTCACCCATTGTTACTATATTTGGGTTAACCGCTACCTTTCTGTCCAGGAGTTTTATTTTGTTTTTAATTGAGTGCACCAATATTTGATAGCATATATTTACAATCATTATAATTTCTCAAAAGATTTTCCCTTTATCAGTATATAGTGACTTTCTCTCTCTATAAAGTTGGTTTTATTCCATAAGGGTATAGATAGTAATACTTACTCTGAGTTTCCATTTACTTGGAATATCATTTTCCTTCCTTTCACTTTCAGTCTGACTATGTCTTTGCTGGGGAGATCCCTTTCTTTCAAACAACACATAATTGGGTATTGTTTAAATTGCAAGCCAAACAGTTGGCTTGCAACTTTTAATTGGAAAATTAAGACCATTTGAATTCACTCTTGTTAATGTAGGTTATGTGCTAATTGCTGTCATTTTGCTGAATTTTTTCTGGTCATTTCAAGTACTCTATATTCTTTCCTTTCTTAGTCATTCTTATGGTTAATACATTCTGTCAACTTGAGAAGTTTAGAAGTTTAACTGAGAGACTCAGCAGGGAACCAGGGTTCTTTGTAAATATCCTTATCCTATGCAAAGGAGGGCAAGGACATTTTGTGAGTATTACACCCACCCTGAAGGTGTGTGTGTGGGGGGGGGGTGGACTGTGCACAATTAAAGGGTAGGGAAGAGGCTTGCATTTTGGCTCTCTTTTGCTCTGGCTGCTGCCTTGAAATGTTGCCCTAGTGCCATGCCACCCTGCCTTGGAGCCAGCTGATTATTGACTAAAATCTCCAGAATCTGTAAACTAAATAAACCTTTCCTTACTTCACTTTAGGTGTCAGGTGTTTTGTCCCAGCAAGGAGAGGAAAGTAACCAAGACAGTCATCTTACAATTTTGTTAATTTACTGAATTAGTAGTGTTGGTTTCCTTCCCAATTTTTATTAGTTTACATTCTCTTCTAATGAGTCATATTCTTTTTCTTGTTCTCATTATTGTGTTTTTCTTTCCTCCTCTTCTGCGTTTAGAAGTATTTTAAGTGTCTTTTACAATGTTGGCTCAACAGTCATAAATACCTTTAGTATACACTTATCTTAGAAGGCTTCTATTTCTCTTTTCATTCTGAAAGTTAACTTTGCTGAATACAGGAATCTAAGCTGGATGTTATTTTCTTTCAAGGCTTGACAGACATCATTTCATGCCCACTCGACCTTTAGAGATTCTGCTGAGAAATCTGATGTGATTCTTACCAGTTGGCCTGTATAACTAACTTGGCATTCTTTCTTCTTGCAACACTCAATTATTTCTTTTTTGTACACTAGGAAGTTAAACTATCATGTAAAATGAAGTGCTTCTCTTCTGGTCATGTCTATTTGAAGTTCTAAATGTGTCCTGCATTAGGTACCCATATCTTCTCAAGGTTTGGGAAATTTTCTTCTATTATTTTTCTGAATATGTTTTCCATGGCTTAAACCTGTACCCCCACTCTTTCATTTTGACTTATTCATATGTTTAGTTTTTTAGTTCTGTCCCAAAGATTTTGCATGCTTTCATCATAATTTATATTTTTTTCTTTATTATGGTGTGAATGTGTTAATTTATCAAGCTTTTCTTCAAGATCTGGTTTTTTTTTCCCACTTGGTACAGTCAATTGATGAGGTTATCCACTGAATTTTTAATTTAATTTATTGAGATTTTTTTTCTATGATTTCTGTTTTGCTTGTTTAAAAATCTTTTATCATTTCATGAATTTCTTATTCATATCTTGGATTGTCTCCTTTATTTTATTCAATTGCTATTCTTTGTTTTATTGATACATTAAAAATTGCTGTTTTGAATTTTTTTCCCTGTATGTCTTCTACTTCCATATTTTTGATGTCAGTTACTAAAGAGATGTGAAATTTGGAGCAGTTGTGTTGTCTCATTTTTCATATTTCTTGGCTTACTAACCTGAGGGGTCAGTTATCTTTCTCATGTTTCTTTCCTATAAAATATCATTTTATTAACAGTTCTGATTGTAAATATACTGTATAGTCATTTTTATATAAAAATCTCATGAAAGTTTAATCACTAAGAGTAAAAACAAAAGTTGCCCATATTCTGATATTTCTTTTTATCTTATTTTACATTAAGTTCTAAAGTTTATTTTTTTATTAGTGCCTATGAATTTTATAAAATATTAAATTTAATATGCTATATACATAAAAGTATATAGCACACTTCAATTATATCTTTACCCCATTTCCTTCCCTTTCATGCACTCCTCTAATTATTATTTCCATTCTTCAGTCTTATAATAGTCTCCATGCCATCTTTTTTTTTGACATCCCATAAATTAAGGAAAACACAAAATAATAACCTTTGTGTGTCTGTTTTATTTTGTATCACATAATCTCTGATTCCATCCATTCTTCTCAAACAACATATTTTTTTCCTCTTTACAACTGAATAAAAGTTCTTTCTGTATATATATATATGTATATATATATCACATTTTCTTTATCCATTAATCTGTTCACGGGCCTGTGCACTGGTTAAATATCTTGGATACTGTGAATTATGCTGCGATAAATATGGGTATACACACATCTCAATTGTATGCTAACATCGATTCTTCTCAAAGTATTACCCAACACACAAAGGAAAGGAATATTTTTAAACTCATTCTATGTGGTCAGTATCACCCTGAAAACAAAACTAAGCAAGGACACAATAATAACAAAAAATACTATAGATCAATATCCTTGCTATACATAAATGCAAAAATCCATAATAAGAATTTACACACTGGATCAAAACATATTCAGAGGAAAGTACACCATGACTAAGCTGGATGCAAAGATAGTTCAATATACTCAATAAATATAATCAATAAATATTATATAAATATTTTCAAAGATAAATTACATGATTATTTCCATTGATAATGAAATAGTTATTTGTAAAATTCAATGTCTCATCCTGATAAAAACCCTGAAGAAACTATGAGTTGAAGGATCAGACTGCAATGCAAAAAGGCTACATATAATAAAACCACAAGCTGAATGGGAGAAAACTAAAAGTATTTCCTCTAAAATCAGGAACAAGACAAAGACCTCTACTCTCACTCCTCCTGTTCAGTACAATACTTGAAATTTTATGGGAACAATTAAACAACCAAAATAAATAAAAGGGATATAAATAGGAAAGAAAAATTCAAATTTCCTTTTTTGCAGACAGTATAATTCTTGTGCCAGTTAATCATGTCAACTTGCCTGGATTAAGATTCCCAGAGATGTGGTTTATAGAAATGCTAGACTTAGTTTTGGATGTGGCATTAGCATGTGACACCAGGTTGGAGGAGTGTCACTGGGCCATGAATTCAGAGGGTAAAACTCTTACAGGCACTCTTCTCTTGTGTTCTGCTTCCTATCTGAAGTAGTGATAAGCTTTACTTCACCACACCTTTCAGCCATAGTGTTTATACTTGAAACATGGATTGAAACCTCTGAAACCGTAAGCCAAACTAAATGTTTCTTTCTTTAAATCATAGGTGTTAGATATTTTGTCCCACAGATAGAAAAGATGAGAAAGTTGTCTATATTTAGATGACACTAAAGACTCGAATAAAAGACTTTTAGCTCTCCTAAACGAATTCATCAAAGTAGTAGAACACAAAATCAACATTAAAAATAACTACAGATTTTCTGTGCACCAATAATAAACTGAGAAAGTTATGGGGGAAACAATTCCATACAAAATTCCATTTTATAGAAACATATGCCACAAAAAAAAAATAAAACTCAAGGAATAAACCTAACCAGGGGGATGAAAGAACTCTACGGTGAAAACTGCAGGATTCTAAGCAAATTGAAGATTACACTAGAAAGAAAACATGCCATAGATTGGCAGATTATTGTTTAAATAGCCATATTACTAAAAGTAGTCTCTCAAATGCAGTGCATTTCTCATCAAAATCTCTTGCATTTTAAAATGAGATCTTTCCTATAAGGCAGCATTCCCTTGATGATGTAGACAGGGATATTATTTTGTTGGGTAGTGTTGAGTTTAATTCCAGCTGGACTACATATTACAGTTTCCCCATGGCTACTTAGGCTGTAGTTGATGAGTTTGGAGTTTGTGCATACTGTGTCGTGAGTCACCTTTGCTATGAGACTCATATGTGTGAGGTCCCTCTCATAGTTCAGGCCACTATGTTTTGGATATAGAGTACATGAGACCTATTCTCAGTGATTGATTGTTCAGCACTGTGCAGTAAAAATGAGTATGAAAATGACTCATGGTATTACCTTTTGTAATTGGAATAAGTACAACATTTGTGTTATTTCTTCTGTTGTTGCTAAGTGAGTGAATGACCTGCACTGGGTCTCAGGATCCTTCATCTGTACATACCTGATGAGCCTGGGTCATCAACTGGGAACTTTTGCCTACCCTAGATATGTTGAGTTATACGCTTACATCTGAGTAGGACTAGGTCATGGACGGAGTAAGGTACAATTTCTCCCAATTGGGATAAAAGTATATCTTAATAGTGAAAACCTAACAACCATGTTCAAAGTGCTGGACCTGACCTCCAGCATCACTTTGAAGAAGAACACAATAATCACATCAAAAAACTTGAAAGCAAACCAAATAAAGACATAAAGTAGCTTGTTAAAAATAAAAATGTCTGGTACATTTTTGTGTACACTTGTAATCCTTTCACTCTGAGGGGATGAGGTAGGAGGATTCCAGGTTTCAACGCACCATGAGCAATTTATAGATGCAATCATACTTCGTTTTAAAATAAAAGTCTGAGATGTAGCTCAGTAAAGGTCATGAGTTCAATCCCATACCTTAAAAACAAAGCTAAAAATAACAACAAAATACCTGAATACCAATAACTGTAGAGCATAAAGTGGTAGAGATAATATAAATTACAAAAAAAGTAATGTGAATATAGAAAAGCAAATAAAATTGAGGAAGAAAAAGATTCAGTTAAATTATATATATATGTACATATATAAAATTGTATATAACTATATATAAAATTGTATATATATTTAAATTCATATGTAGATAGAGATACAGATAAAAGTATGAGGGAAGAGTGTGAGGGGAAACAAGATAAAGTACACACAGAATGTTAAAAATTCCCCATTCCAGAAGCTTTTGAAATGGAGACAGAGTTTTTTTTTTCCTAGGGCTTCTAGTGAAGTCCCGCGTTTAGGAGTTGCTGAGCAGTGAAGTGCGTTGCTTCTCAGTCTCAGTCAAACAGCTCCAGAGTCAGGGCCCCATGAAGGATGAGCTTCAGTCATACCTTTCCCACCAGTGGAAGCCAAATCAGTGTGGTATTCACGCAAGTGGGCTTGATGAGTGATCCTAGGGATGCAGCCACTGTCCCTCGAAGCTATCCACAAGCCAGACCTATCAGGCAGCTATTCCTCACTCCTGACACTCCTGGTCAGTGTGCCCTGGGCATGAGAAATGGCCAAGCCAATGTGGCTCTAAAACTCAGCCCCCAGATGAATCTACACACAGTTGGTCTTCTTGCTCAAGGGCAAACTATTAATATTTCTGGTTTTACATAGTCCCTGACTCTACTATTGCACATCAATGCTTTCTCTGGACATCTTACTTCACCAAGTAGCTCCAAACGTTTTTGTTCCATCTCTTGGAGGTGCAGGAGAATGCTAGATCTTCCTCCATGTTTTTCTTTCTGTGTAGTTTCCTGGTTTGATACTTACATACATAATTGCATAATTACTTCTCTAGATGAAAATTATTATTTCACATGCCTAATTTTCCCCAAGAAAACTAACAGAGATCAGAGCAGAGGTAATGTGCCCGTTCTCTGATTGTTACAGTACTTGTTTCTTCATGTGATCAACAAATAATCAAGAGATGGAATGAGAAAATCAATAAACAATAATGAATTCAAAGTTCACTGTCTCAAGTGGTCTAACTATTGTATTCTAATTCCTGAAAGTGTTTGAAGTGTTCCACAGATTTACTTAGCAAGAAAAATATTTTGTTTCTCCACCTGAAGTCAGCAGGACCAAATTCTCTAAACCCAGTATCACAATTTCTGCACATATCAAAATTTTATCACTTATTTGCTTAAAATATGAGTGGAACTTGGAACTTATGAGTCTTTAGGTTGGAAAATCAGGCTGAATCAATATTTAAAATCATGGGATACTCTGGTTTCTCTTCAGATTGTATAAATCTTTTGCTTTTTTTTTTAAATCATGGAAAAATTTGTGTTAACAGATATGTTCTCCTATTTGCTTCAAATAAAATAATCATCAAGAATTAGCCTCTTTATTATTACTACTAATAATATATAATTTTTCACTTAATCGAATTATATTTATAATCGATATTATCATTTAAAGGAATATGCAAAGTAACAGTAATCTATAATGAATGAAAGATGTGTTATAACATAATTCTCTTCACTTTTTCAAACCAAGTAGCTATAATAATGGCTGCAATGGCTAAGTTCCATGTTTCTTAACATGCTGTTGGCTATGTCTCATATAATATTATTGTTCCTAGTGGACACTTTAAACTTAATTAAAACGTGCAGTTTTTTCTGCAACTTAGAAAATAAATCTCACATACTATATTTCACGTGTAAGCACCCTCTTGGTAGCTATCAATAGTTGGTGAAGCATAAAGAAAAGTCTTTTTTTTGTTCAAATTGTACATGGTAAAAGACTTTTATGTGGTAAAAGTTCATTTTTTATTAAATTCAGCTGCCTCATCATTTTTTATCTTTATCTATCTACAAGTATTTAAAATTCATATTCTAATCTGAATATGTGCCAAAATATGAGGTTTTTGTTTTGGGATGAACAGAGTTTAAAACCACTCTCTTTTTGAATACTGTGTAATTTACCTTATAAGGACTTGAGAAATTTCAGAATAGCCTGATTGATATAAGAGATGGAAACTTAAAAATTTATTTAAAGTTTTGGTGTCTTGCTAATCCACAAAAGAGGACAGTAGAAGAACTTTTTTCAAGGACTGTTTTGAATGTTAAAATGAAAGATTAACAGAAAAAAATTTATCAATTGCTGTATTTTGACAATATCGAATTGAATTCTTTGTATTTGCTTACATTAAGTAAATAATGACAATAGAATATAACTTTAGGTTGCTTATATCAAAAAAATTTGAACACATTTTTTAATCAGTGAGAGTCACAGATCTTGAATCTTAGACCTCAGCAATGATTTCTGAGGACTGAAATTGGCATTGGCAAACCTTTGATGGATGGGACTGTAGTTACTTTCATCTGGATTAATTTATTAATGAATTCTGGAAGCTACCGGCTTGCTGGGAATTCATAACATAAGATTATAAGTGAGATTTGTCAAAGAGTGATCTCTGTCCTCAAAAAGGAAGATGAGAGAGTCTAAAGAGGAAAGTACACTGTGTGTTGACTTTGGAAAGATCAGATCTTGAAATAGAGGACAAAAAAACAAAATAGAAACAACAGTGACTGATTATTGAAGCAGAAAATTTGACCATGAATTGTTGAAAAATGTGGTCAGTAAACTGAATATTTGTCTCCAAAACAATTAAAAAATAACTACATTTGTATATATGGGTCATGAGTATGACAAGGAATGTATGGTGATGTGGTTACCTGCAAAATATAATCACATGTCCTCAATGCCAGAGAGAGAACATGCAACCCCATTTAATCACTGGGCAGGGGATAATTCCTCAAAGCATTGTTGCCAAAATTATTAGAATCCTGGAAGGCCAAAAAACCAATGCATCCCAAGATTTATTTTCTTACTAATAAGTCTATACTTATGCATAAAGTACATACTCATTTTACCTATTACTGATGAGTTAATATCTCAGTCTCTTAAAGGCTAGACTCTCCACTCAAAGTCTTAATCACTTCCTCTACCTTTGTTAAGAACTTCTTGGAAAAGAAAGGCTGCTGACACTTAAGAAAATAAGTGATTAAAAAATATCTTTTTCTATGAAATCCTATTTTCCTGGTTTTCTTCCCAATTCTTAAGATCGCTCCTTTTCCTAAAATCATTGTTTTGTCTTTGTCCTCCAAGCTAATAAGATTTTCTCCATGTTCAATACTGAATATTTTTGCTATATATTCAACTCCTACAATTTTTCATAAATTTGGACATCAGATCTCTCTTTGAGTGCCAAACTGTGTACCTTGCCACCTGTTGAATATTCCTACAAAGAATATCTCCATATAATTTTTCTTTTTAATTGAATGTCAAAACAGTGATTAATATTTGACCCCTCCTACTCCAAACTACCTTTTCTTTTAGTTTTTGAATACAGTAATTGGCATAAACGTACATTGCTTGTTTAAACTAGCAACCCAAGAGTCACTGTCAAGATTTTTCTCCCTTCTGTAATTAATCCCATACAACTCTCAGTAATTCCATCAAAAAAAATCTGGTTTCGTACACTTCTTTCCAATGGTGCTGTCACTAAATTTTAAAAGTTACAATCATATATACGCAATTGGTTAGTACTGAAATGTTCTCCCTGCTACGTTCACTGTTATTTCATTAAATTCATTCTCCATTTAGCAGCAAAAATGAATTTAAAACATGCAATGAAATGTCTCTTTCCTGCTTAAAAATATGTAAATGATTCTAATTTGAGAGAATCAATTATTTGCATGACTATAAAGATTTTCATGAACTGAGTAATTAAGTCTGTGCCCCAGCACACTCCCACCCAATAACTCTTGTCTTTACCTTATTTCTACTCAGCAGTATTTTCTGAATTCCCAGAAAAGATGATATTTTCTGTAATTTCCTCTCACAGTACTTGGGACTTTTGTTTCAATGTAATCATAGTTTGTTATTATAACCGTATAATTGCTTGATTTATTTATTATATTTAAAATGCTTTGACTTAACCATTTTTCAACTTTATGACGGTGTGAAAGCACTGCTATACAAATGTTTTGTTTTTCTTTTTCTGCACAGTATTCAGTAAATTGCATAAGATATTCAACACCTTACGGTAAATCCCTGACTTATCAATATTTGAGTAGAGAACTTTCACAGATATGAATGGACCTTGCATCATGAACGTCTGTAGATGTGAACAAATCGTGGAAGCAGCTCATGTGTCTGTTGGACATTATCGCTGTTGTGCTGCTGTTTGCTCAGTGTGCAGTGGGATAGTGCACAGTAGCACAGTGCCCAGTCAGAGTCTAGGATGTCCGGAAGCAGTAGGAAAAACATTGGTGATGTGGAGGGGACTCCTAGGAAGCACAAGGCAGTAACATTGTATATTTATGTCAAATGTAGATAAGGCTCATTTTGTCAGACTTATTCAAAGGAATTCAGCTTACACATATTTTCCTGGAATGCAACTTGTCTGTAAACTGAAGACTTACTATGTTAGAAAATAGGGATTGTGTCAGCTGTCTTTGTCCAATTCTAGGGTAATTTAAATGTTCCAAGGATTTTTAAGGTAGGATGGGCTAAGTTATGATGTTCACTAGATTAAGTGAATTAAATGAATTTTCGATTCATATTTTCAATATTTTGATTTACACTAAGTTTTTAGTAACTATGGTAAATCAAAGGCATCTGTATTGAGTTTATACTCTGCTCATATCTTATTTGGCTTTCATGTGCAGTATGATGGTCACTGGTAAATATGTGATGAATGATTAAATAAAATTGAAATTTCAGAAGTAAAATTACATGGCATTGCTCAAACACTTAATCTCATAGTGTTCTTTATATCGAAACTTCTTTTGATGTTTCTCCAAAGTTCCAGTTATCTTCTTTCTGTGACATACAATTGATTGCTCCCTCTAAGATTTCATTCTTGAATTATTAGATATAATAGAATTCTTTCTGGATCATACTTAGTTTGAATCTGGAAATTATCTAATGAAATTGGGCATAAGCCTTGAAAAGAACGTAGAAAGTCTTAACAGTTATTCCCCAAGGTGGATCTGCCTTCTGAAAAAGTTGTGGACATTTTCTCTTCATATTGTGTTAATCAACTATTACAATATATTCTGTTTCTATTCTCATAAAATAAGTATTGGTTAATATTTAATTCAGTCATATCATTGTCATTATTATAAATTCTACCCAATTTTATTTTGACATTTTCTGAATGATTAAAAATGTATAACATATATTACCATCACACCAAAAACAGAATTTTTTTATAGATAACAACAAATGTAGCTGTCTTAGTATCCGTTATGGAAAATGTATTCGATAAGCATTGACTGATTCAATGGACAAACCAATTTTAAGCAGTTATACATAGGACTTTTTTTAATTTCCACAAAACCATTTTTAGTTTCATTTATATTTTAGACAGTAGAAGTTATCACAATGTGCTGTGTTGGTCATAGATATCATCCAAGTATTGATCCAGTTATCATCCAAGTGTTGCCTCTTTCATCATTTCTGATAAGACATTCTTTAAAATATCAATTCACTGTAGGAAATTACTTCAGTTTAGTTTTCTCAGACATATGCACTCGACAAGAATTTCTGTTTCTTCTTGCCAGTTATCTAAAATACATTTAGTACAAACTCTTATTTTAGACTCTTAAATTGAAAAAAATCCAGCATTGTATTACTTCCCTAATCTTGTTGAAAGCATACTTTATATTTATGCTGCAAGCTTTTTTGAAGCATGACATTATGTTTAAAAATTCTCTATTTCCCAAGTTAACAATTCTGTCAAAAATGCTTAATTTTGTAATTATAAAATCCTTGGTGGAATAAGGGTTGATGAACACCTGACAGCTGTACAAAAACAATGCAGTTTACATTAAAATGAAAATTTGTCTGTATATAATTCATATTGTTCACTCTCGTATCATAATTATAAACTCTAATGAAAGAAGCATTTCTTTTCATTTTCTAATATTCCATCCCTCGGAGTGGGGGTGGGGGAGGAGGCACAGTTATTGTACCGGAATCGTTCTGTCTCTTATCTTCTTCTGTTTCTGCCCTACGATATGTTAAGTGACTTACCTAATTGGTAAGTTTAAAGAGAATCAGTGGATGAATTTGCCTCTGTTCTATGCTTTTGTCTCTTGAAATAACAAGTATCAATTTATTCTAGAGAAAAGAAAACTGGAGAGAAATTAGTCCAGCATCTGTGTTCAATTCCCCTTTAGGTCATTGACTGCCTCCCAACCTGTGCGTGTGAGAGAAAGATTCCAATAAAGGAAGCAAAATAAAGGATCTGTTAATGATCTGATTATTAATTTTTAGAGCCATTTAGCTAAATTGGATAAATGGTAGTAAATATATTATCTTCCAGGTGAATTTTTAGAATAATTGTTGTGTCATCTAAGGAATGGTACCCATGTACTTGGGAAAAGAGCTATGCACACCTAAATTAAATGAGTTCTAATTTGGCCTAAAAACCAAGCATCTCAGGAAAAGTGGTCTACCAGCAATCCACTTTAGTGTCTGTATTAAAGTTAACCCTTTTCAAGTAAAGGAGCTAATACTATCCAGAATCTGTATCGGTTCACAACTTCTGAAGCTGATCAGTAGTTTACAAGGCTGGAAGGCACAGAAGGAAGAATCAGAAAAGGAAGCAGAAGACATAATGGTAGAGCGACAAATAGGAGTGAGTATTTCCACTAGAGAATCAGCATGCTTTTTACAACAACAGAAGATCAGGTCTACTCAAGTCCATCCCAGACTATTCATTAAATGATTCCACACTAACCCATGATTCCATAGGCAAATTACCATCACCATAGTGTCATTTCTAAATTCAATGCAAAGTTTAGGAATGATATTTAAAATAAATATTCCTGAGACTTTGTAAGAACTTTTATGTGTATTGTAAGTAAGACTTAAAAAAAATTAAGCAACTAACACATATTTTCATTTAGTTTCTAATATCTATTTTGTAAGACAATCATAAGATCAGTGACCTATCAAGAGTGGTTTCAATGAAGCACGATTTTTCTTTCTACATAATTTTTTAAAATTTCACACTATACAACACTGAAAAGTGTTAGAGGCCTACTGAGTGTTTTGTGTAAATAAGTCATTAAAGAAGAGTCTTTAAATATGTCTCAGATATATTTCCAACAGCAAACTCTTAAGTAACTCATTGTGATGTGAGAGCTTGCATTCCTACAGTGAATTTACAACAAGCAGTGAATTTTTCACTTAGGATGTGTCTGTTTTGAAAAATGGTACATAGAAGTGTTTTCATGACTTATTTTCATAAATGAGTTTCAATGGTAAAAACATTTATACTTGAAGTCAAGTAACATTCATTCAAATCTTCAGGGTATCACTCTATCATTATGTTATAAAGTGACCACTTCTGGTGGTGAATTCTCCTTAAAGTGAAAATAACACAGTAATCTATATATTTTTTAGATGATGTTCACTGGAAAATGAATATAATCATTCCAAGAACTATAGTAATTTGCCCAAGTCATATTGTTGAAAAACGTGCTCAATAGTTTAAATGTGGATAAAGAGAAACATCTTCACAAGCTATGTAGTCTTAATGGCAAGAAAGCTCTTTTATTTAGTTGTATGATAATTTTAGGCAGCTCTAAAGGAGAATTGTGAAGCTGGACATGGTTACACATGCCTGTAATTCCAGTATTCGGGAGGCTGAGGCAGGAGGATCATTGCGAGTTTAAGACCAGACTGGGCTACAAAGTGAACTCAAGGTCAACCTGAACTGCATAGTGAGACCCTGTCTCAAAGTAAATAAAAAAAGGGGGTGGGTGGGAGAATTGTGTCCATTATTTATATAATCAATGCAAAATATAGATCTTTCTCAATTCTACTGAAATTCATAAACCAAGTTTGGCATACTGTATCATGATCTGTAGACATAAATGATACATTTCAATTATTTTATTGGCATAACTTTGCCTTTCATTGAATATATATTAATATACATATTGTTCATTTCTTCCTATAATTGGTATTAACATTATATTTGCTTATTAAAATATTGAGTGTGTTAAAATTATGCTCTCCTGGTCACAAAAACTACTGAAATGTAACTATTATTTTTACCTTGTTTCATTATGATTAACAAAACTATATGCTGCTAATTTTTACTACTTAAATACAGTAAATGTAGTTAACTTACAGAAAATGTAGTTCCCACACTGAACAATAAAGCTCAAGCAAATCTCATAAAAGTAAGTATTCTTTGTTGAACAAGAATCAGCCTTACTATTTACCTGTATTTATTTATTTTTTTACTATGCATACCTGCTATTTTGATGAAATATAAGGCATGCTGTACTATTCTTTGGGGTATTATGCTGTGGTGTATGGAAATGAATATCTGAATTATTAAAGGCTCAGTAATAGCTTTTGTGCTTTGCCAAATTTATTTGTGCTTTCAGTCACAATAATAGATTCTTGGTTACTATCCTAAATGTCAATCATCACTGTTAGTCATTTAAAATATGGCTTGAGAATTGAACTAGATTTCTTCCTCTCTTAAAGTGAAGATTTATGGCAGTTTCAACATATTTTTAAATTCTCTGTATTTATTTTGCTTAGTTCTGTTCAGTAGAAAACTAGTTTTCTCATAAAACTTGTTCTATACATTATCATGGTACATGGCCCAGAATAGAAATTATTCCACTAAAACTTGGAAATGCTTACAGAAAAGACATCAGTGCTTCCCACTGGAAAGGTTAAAGAATAGTAGGAGTACTTTTTTATACACAATTAATGGTTTTTGAATCTGGCTATAATTAATCAAGTTTAGATATTTTAAAAGAATACACAAATTTACACTGGCAAAACATTAAAGTTAATCATATAGAAATGCTGTGAAATAGTTTTGTAGTAGAAGCATGATTTGTCAGTCTGTTCTCATTATTCTGAATGAAAAATGTAGTATAGAGGATAACATGATTATTTACAGACATCTAAGAAATTTATTCAACTTAATGATTGTTCTTGTCAATATAAATCTCAGAGACAGATATTCAAAACTGAAACCAGTACTTCTGAGATATGTTGACAAAGGATAGGAAATTGATTATGGAGCACTTCACAGAGCCCATATAGAATAAAAGCTTCTTGATCAGCTAAAGGAAGAATGGTTCACTGTCAGAAACAAAATCACTGATCATGACAGTTTTTACACAGCTAAAGCAGCTAAAAAAAAAGAATGAAAATACCTTTTTGTGAATCATGTTGGGAAGGCAGCTCAATGTTTATCACTCAGTAAAGACTTACAAAAGAAAACATGATGTAATATGAATAAAGAAAAGCAGAAAGAAGGAAACATTTCTCTCCTCATACTTATGGGCCAATAACTTAATAATGAAATCTGATGTATTAAAAGTAAAACGCAAACTAATAGGTCTCACAGACATAGATCAAAACTCTTTAATAAAATATTAGTAAATTAATTATGAGTATATATAAAAGGAATACTGCTTCATAATCAAGTACTACATAGTGGAAGAATTTGAAATTAATTTGACATGCAAAATTCAATTAATGTAATTCACTATATTCACATTTTACAAATAAAGAAAGCTATGTTATTATCTCAGTAGAAGCAGAAAAAACATTTGACAAATTTAACATCTATTTCTGGTGTTAAATTGGGGATTAAATTGGGGATAAACTAAAACCTCTTCCAGTAGGTAAAACAAATGTAGAAAAGTAGCATCTAACAATCTTCATACAGAGAGACAACGTTTTCTTCTTTTAATCAGAAACAGTTCAAGAAAGTATACAGTAATCACTTTCATTCAACTTCACCAAAATGTGAAATATGGTAGTGCACATACATAGTTAAAATGACACTGTTACACTGGAAAATGTAATATGGCAAAGAAAAAGATCAATGAATTTCATAGCAAACAGAAAGGAAGAAATAAAGTCATCTTTATTTATTAACTAGATGAATTTTCTTTAGAAAAACTGAAGGAATTTAAAAAATGTCACTAAAACTAATATGTGAATTTAGTTCACATAAAAGATACACTAAGTTTAAAAGGATAGTTATGTGGTATCTATAAATAAAAATGAAAAGGGCTGAGTATGTAGCTCAGTGATAGAACACTTCCCAAGAAAGCAGGAAGCCCTAGGTTTAAGCTCCAGTATCAAACGCGTGCGCGCGCGCACACACACACACACACACACACACACCCAAGAAATAGTAACATAAAAACATGACATTGTAATACATGGCAAAGATGGAAGACTATCATTGGTATA
Organism: Cuniculus paca; assembly: GCA_004365215.1. NCBI lineage: Eukaryota > Metazoa > Chordata > Mammalia > Rodentia > Cuniculidae > Cuniculus > Cuniculus paca. The sequence goes on along the minus strand of RJWT010016048.1, from coordinate 4,515 downwards.
ATGGTAAGTGTAAAAAAAGCCAGTCAGAATACATACGTCTGTTTGCCTTGTATATAATTGATTGTATTCAACTAAGGCTGTGATAGTAACTTAATATATAATCGATAATTATCCCATCTTTCTTGCCACTTTCTGAAAGTCCTCTTTCTTGAATGTCTTCAGTTACTCTGGACTGCCTTAAAGTCCCAAATCAACTCAAAACTTTTACCTTTCATGGATATTTTGACATTCAGGAAGAGAAGTTGTACAATGACTGGCCCAGTGAATAAATGGATCAAGACACATCATAATACTTTTATTTGACAGAAATTGCTAGTGGCATGTGACACAAGTACTGTTATGGTTAAAGATGAAAATGCCCACTTTTCACACCATTTTTTATTGCAGTTCCTTTATTAAATGCTCTAACATGCCCTTAAAATATTCAGAGTTCATTTCAGTGTTCCTGGGTACAATACAAAGCTCTACATTGCTCAAAACACAGTCACCATCATCACGATGTTAGATTTTGATTGAAGCACTTTGTTAGTAAGAGGAAAACTGGGGGGTTTCCATTGAGAACTCTGAAGTATAGTCTCTGGATCATGAATTATACACACAAATTTCATCTTCCTTGATGATGTTTCTTAGAAAGTTGGAATCTGAAGATACATGATTTCACAATTCCAATAAAATTGACAGCATTTCATGCTAACGCACTGCTCATGATCCATGATTTTCAGCACATTTTAAAAACCACTGTCTCTCAACTGTAGCTCATCACGGACTGACCACATAGAACAAGATGACACTTGTCATATACTGTTATTAAGTTTCACTCTCTCCTTCTCATACTGAGGATCCCTGCTTTTCCATTGTGAAATCTGTGTTTATACACAGGACTATGACAGTAAAATTTGAATATTATAAGAACTGTGCATAAAATGACCTAATAAATAGGCAAACAGTTTCATTCTGTATGATGACAATGCTTTATGTCACATATAGCTTCTGTTATGGTAATTCTTCAAATAAAAACATATGATGTGTTCCCTTATTCACCAATTATTGCACTATGAAACTTCTGATTCTTCTCCAAAGTTAAAATGACCATGAAAGACAAATGTTTTCTATCATTTAGGAACTTCAGTGTAACCACAATGCCACAACTAAACACATGCATAAAAAGAAATTCCAGAACTGATTCAGAAAGAGGCAAGAACAATGGAATAAGTGCGTTCAAAATGATGGAGAATATTTTGAGAGGATTACTACCGATGTATCTTTTTGTGCAATGTTTTTAATTTGATACATTCTCTGTGTTCTTTGATCACACCTCATAATGCCTGTGATCACTAAGTGAATCAATAGATTGTGAAAAGAGCTAGAGGAGAATCCTATATTTGCACCTCTTTGTTTTATAAACTGTTCTGACTGATATTTGGTGCCTTCTTCTGGAACAATAATACTTTTTTTATTGTTTGGTCCTTTTAGTGGTAACCAGTAAGGTGAAAATATTCACTAAGGACAGGTCAAGAGAGAAAAAGGAATGTGATCATGAAATTCTCTTTTAAATATCCCTAGATATTCCATGGCATCTTCAGGATTACACTATGAAAGGGAGCCAACCAGTCAACTATGTTGCTTTACCATATTTTTCTCTCAAAAAGAAACTGTACTAGCACTTGAATGAAAAACAAATGCAAAAAAATAGTTAACATTGAGTTCAACACTTGACTGTAGGGAAATTGGATCTCACTGTAGCAAAAACAGGCGAGGGATTGAGTATTTGTGTGATGAAGAATGTATCTTTTAATAACATCATTCATCTAAAATAAGCATTTAATACTCTCCATATTCCTCTGATTCAGAGTATTTTATAAGAAATCAAACTATACTACCAAGGCAGTGATAATAGAATGTTATGATTAGTTTAATTTATACCGGGAAAGTATAGAACGCAAAAAATTTTTAAGCACATATATGCTAAAGTCTAGAGTCTTCTACTCTATGTAATGAGTAGTAATTAATTAAAATAGTTAGCTAACAACAACGTCTATTTCTCTTAAATTGGATCTCTTAGCCAAACAATTTTTTTCATTCCCTGGATAATGTCTGATTTTAAAATACAACTTCATACTACCACAATCACATCTCTTTAGCTGGCTTTAAGTCAGAATATATATAACATTCAATTGTTTAACAAATCCCGACATATTGTATTTCTTCTTCTTGAGGCTTTAAAATATTACAATGACCTTTACTAAACTAATGTAACCTTTTCTTTCTACAAGGTATCTAAATGTGTTCATACCAAATTTTATATAAATAAAAGTCTGCTATATCCAGTCCCACACAATTGAAATTATGCACTATGTAACATCAGCTTATACATTATTATTAATAAGTAAAGTTCAACATATTGAACTACATTCTTTTTTAGCCAGTGAAATGTTTTGAGATGTAAAATTTTAAAGCTCAAGAGCATCCTTTAGAAACTTATTTCTTTACAAAAATAATCATGGTTACATTTTTAAAGTTATAATAGAGAACCTCTTTGCATACTTAGTATTGGAATTACATCATATTTTTCAAGACTAAGGCTAGACCTACATATGCCTTATATTCTTTCTTTGTCAATGTTTTTGCCTTATAAAGTTCTACTTAATCTGCAAGAATAACTCATAAGAATTTTTATTTAAGAAACATTTTGATTCTCTAGGTATGAGTTGGTCCTACTGTGCTTCTATTATATACTATGTTTCCATTTCCTTTAACTTAGTACTAATCATATTTTTAATGTGTGTATGCTTCTGTCACCCTCTAGATGATAATCTCTGGAAGAATAAGGATTGCTTTATCTTATTCACAGTTTATTTTAACCTTGCCCAGACACAATGCTAGCCCTTGGTATTTAATATTTCAAGTCAAATTGTAGTATGGAAGAGAAGAAAGAATTACAGCCATTAACCTTACAAAGGTCAGTCTTGAGAACATTTTCTGAAAATTTTGCAATCTATCAAGCTGTGTGCTGGGTAAATTTCAGTATATTGCAACAATAACAATTGACTTTAAGAGAGAATTGGGTTCAAATGTTATCAGAGACAAATAATGGAAGGTAAAGAGAGAAGAATTTTCAATAACAACCAGAATCACTAAGCAAGAGCTAGGTTCTGCAGTGGCATCCTTGTCATTATGCCACAGTGGCACTGAAGGCAGGGAACTGATGCACCTGCCCCAGCTGCAGTGCTAGCCACTTATGATACTGAAGCAGGAAAGAGCATACACAGAGAAAGTGCACAAAGATTACTGGATTTGAAGTATCAGTAATAGTAAAATGGAGAATAGAGACTGGCTGTGGCAACTGAATCACTGGAGTGGCAATGGGGATAAAAGAGCCTAATTAGTCCTGCTCCATGGTACTTGCTAAGTATTGTTTTGTATAAAAACAGATTATAATAAAACATCAATAGAATTTTCTGGAGCCTCATATGGAATATAAAAACATAGGAGCAACAGTATGAAATGAAGGCACAATAGTGAAATATACAAGCTGCTATCTTGCACAGTAGAAAACAATTAGGATCATTAGGAAAAAAGATGGAGTTAGTGCCATTCCTGAGACATTTCTAGCATTGATGATGCTGGGCTACTGCATAGGAGGTCTGAGTCTCTTTTGCTTTTTCTTCTAGTTTCATTAAAAACCCTTCTCTACTATAATTCTTGGTCCCAAAAGACTTTCTTGTATGAATATCTTTAACATAGTTCATTGTCCATTACATATTGGTTGAATGTGTTGGATGAGGTTACCCTGGAGGAGATATGTGGAATGGAGAGTAAGGTTGAATTATTTCCTGGGCTTTTTTTCTTTCTGGTCATCTGAGTTGACTGCATCATTCAAATAAAGATTACTGGGACCTGTAGTGGCCCACTTTATGCAAACTTTATGTTTGTTTATTTTCAAGTTTGTACAAAATTTACATTTCAATGGTACTTCAGATCTGAGGATACTTACACTCATTTTTCCTTCCTATATTGTACTCCCAATATTGCACTCTTTCTTGGTTTTATTATTAAAGCTCATATATAAGTAATCCTTCCAGGCCATCTAGGAGGCTGCCAGCAGGTGACCAGATCAGGCCTGGGAGGCAGTGGCTAGCCCAGTAACCACGTGCACTCCAGCCACCATCAGGATGTTCCCTGCCTCCAGTAGTGAGCACTGGGTGGGAAAAGCAGCAGCCAGCCCCACACCAGCATACCTAATGGCCACCATCAGGTACCCATAGCCAGCACTGGCTAGAAGAACCAGTCACACTTAGGACAAATTGTAGCCAATGTAGGAAGTGCCTGGGAACCCACTACCCACTTGTCTGGAGGAACCCAGCAAAATGTCAAGACAAAGAAGCAGTCTCTGGCCTGCAACCCAAGCAGAGCAAGTCCAGGAGATATAAACATGGAAGAGACAGGGAGTCGCACACCTGAAGTTTCTGTAGTGATGGCAACTGAAGTAAAAAAACAATTTCATGAGTCTATAAA
>RJWT010016047.1:0-20081 GCA_004365215.1 Cuniculus paca | reverse complement strand
CCTTGCACACCGTCCTCTCCTGCCCTGATGTCAGGGCTCCTCCAAAGAAAATAGTGGGACTTTGAATGTGGCAAACAATCAAAGAAACAAAAGCCCTTTGAGGTATGACAATAGCAGGAAGGAAATGGGTGACTGCTGTGACACAGCAAAGCAGGGAGCCCTACTTCAGAGCACCCTCTGGAATGTGGCACTGATGCTGTGGACGGAGGAGGAAGTGGGAGGGGGTTGAAGGGAAGAAAGGCAGGTGCTGAGGTGTTGGGGGGTGCCTGCTAGGGGTCTTCCAGGACAGAGCCAAGGGCTCTGGTGGGGTGGGCTGCAGAGATGAGCCTCTTTCCACTGTTGTGTCAGTGAGGATTCTCCCAAGAAACAGAACCAATAGCTGCACAACCAGAGAATTAAGACAGGAATTGGTTTCTAGGGTTACAGAGGCCGAGAAGTCCCACGATTTGCTATCTGCAAGCCCGAGGCCCAGGAGAAATGGTGGTGTTATTCCAGTCCAAGATCAGAGGACTAAAAACCAGAAGTGCCCCTGACCCAGCTCAAGCAGAGTGCAAATCTGACCTCCCTCAGGACCGTTTAGCTCTGCCAACCTCAATGAACTGGACAGTGCCCACTGCATTTATTCATTCTGCTGACACTCATCTCTTCCAGCGACGCCCTCACAGGCACCCCAGGCACACGAGCATATAGTATTTTACCAGCTCTCTGGGCATCCCTGGCCCTGCCAAGATGACATCTAACATGAACTACCACAGCTTCCCTGTGGAGTAAGCTGGAGCCCTTACAAAATTCCAGCCCCTGCCCCACGCGGTTGCCAAGTATCTGAGGCACCAGCAGTGGCTGTGTCAGCCGAGGCACCTGGAGGCTGCTGGGGGACACAGAAGTTTTGAGGGTGGCAAAGGAAAACCCTCCAATCCTTCTGCCCTAGCCTGCTCTTTCAGAGGTTGGTGGCTGGTCTCGGTAAGGCCTGGAGGATACAGCAGGGAACAGAGATGGGCAGGCCAAAGGCCAGGGTCATAGGAGGAGCCACGGGTGGAATTCGGGCTTTTGGAACTTGGCTCCATTCACTCACCTTGCATTTACAGAGAGCCACATGTCAAACCCTGCGCCAGGAGAGCCAGTCAAATAAGAGAGTCGCTGCCCGGGGTAACTGCTGGGAAGGAGGTTCAAAGAACAGCCTGGTTCCCTACACACCATGATCTGTAATCCATCTTTGCCATTGCGACACCACCCACCTTAGGGCCTCAAGATGACTTTTAGGGGCATAACAGCACAGACTTAGTCTAGTCCCAACATTGGGTTGTTTTTTTTCCTGCCAGCCCTACTGATCCCATCAAAGAGAAAGTCTTGATGAGGTACTAGCAGGCCTCTGAACTGCTAGTCTCCCCTTTCAACAGGGAAGGCAAGCCCGGACCAGCCCGTGGCAAGGAAGGAGTGGGACTTGGTACAATTTAATGATATGGGTTTGCTATACTGTGTTTGTTTTTATGGTGTCTTTGATTTCTGGCAAGTGTCACGAGTTGACTGGTGACCTGAAAAGACATACCCACGTCCTGGTCTCAGGCACCTGTGAATGTGACTATTTGGAAATAGGGTCTTTGTGGGTATCACTAAGGATCTTGAAATGAGATTATCCAGGATCAGGGGAGACCCTGAGCCCAAAAGCTGGTGTCCCAGAGAGAGGAGAGGTGGACTGGACATAAGAGACCCAGGGAAGAGGCCATGTGAGATGGACACAGATGTGAGTGACCCACCCCAGGGATGCAAAGAAGGAAATGGGTGACTGCTGTGACACAGCAAAGCCGACAGCCCTGCTTCAGAGCACCCTCTGGAATGCCAGGGACCACCGCAGTCAACCGAAGCTGTGGAGAGGCGCAGATGAATTCTCCCAGTCTCTAGAAGTCTGTGCCTCTGACTCTGCACTGTTGGCCTCTGGAGCAGGGTCAGAAGTTCCTGGCCTGTGAAGCCCCTGTTGGTGATTATTGCCGGGCAGCCCTGAGAAAGGAACGCAGCAAGTACTACTGGCTTTCTGTTTCCAAAAGCCTCCCTCTTAGAGAAGTTAAATGTAAAATGTGAGTCAAAAGTGACTGTCAGCAGGGTGTGGTGGTGCACGCCTGTAATCCCAGCACCCAGGAGACTGAGACAGGAGGATCGCCGTGAGTTTGAGGCCAGCCTGGGCTACCTAGTAAATTCAAGGCCAGACTGAACTACATATTGAGACCCTGTCTTGAAACGAAAAAACAACAAACAAAAAAGTGACAGCTCAGGCGTTGGGCAGATGTGCATATGGGTGAGCACAGGTGCTCTCCCAAAGGCAATCAGGCTGAGTTGGTGACAGGTGGCATGGGGGGTGGGGCTAAGGGGCAGCACCTTGTGCCAGGGGGCCCCACTGACCCAGCTGGAGCTGGCCAAGGGTAGAGGAGCACCCTCAAGTGAATTCCTGGGAAGCCCCACATGTGTCCAGGGATTCAGAACCATCTGTCTTTGGAGAAAAGCACTTTAGACTGTGAGGGTTTTTTCCCACCACCCTGAAGTGCCAGGAAGAAGGAGGACAGGAGGGGGAGGGGGTTTCCAGCAGTTGCTGGCGGGGAATCAGTCTTCCCTTCCTGTGTGGGACTTGAGGTCGCTGGCACTTGGGATGCCACCACCTGCCCTCACCTGCCTCTCACGCTTGCTGCTGTCAGCATACGGCAGTGCAGAGCTTGCCTCCCGGTTCCCGGATGGGATCCTGCCAGCCCCTGGGAAACAGCACCATCCACTGACCCACAGTGGGTCGCTTCTAGTGCAAGTGCAGTGGGGCACACAACATGCTCTGCAAGAACCAGAGACTTAGGTAAAGTGACCTTGGCCACGAAGCACTCCATGGGCAAGTTCTGGGTTTCAGCCTGGGCTGGTGTGTTCATCAGTTTTCTGTTATTGCAGCAAACACCCAAGAGAATCAAATTATAAAGAAAAAAGGTTTCTTTTGGTTCACAGTCTTGGTAGTTCTGGTCTATGGCCTATTGGCTTCATTGCTTCGAGCCTGTGGCGACACATCACAGCAGGAGGATGTGGTGGAACAAAGCCATTCACTTCATGTCCAAGAACAGGAGAGAGAGGAAGAGGAAGGGGGTGGGTTCCACTGTCTGCTTTGAAGGCACAGCCCCAGTGACTTAAAACCTCCTGCTCAGTCCAGCTTCCTAAGGGTCTGCCACCTCCCAACAGCGCCAGGCTGACGAACCAGCCTTGAATACATGGTCATCTGGGGACACTCAGGCCCAGACCATGGTGACTGGAGGAAACTCCTTGAGCAGGTCTCATGCCAAGAACCCCAGGCCACCCGCTGAGTTAGTCTCTGCCTGCGCACATCCCCGAGTTCCAGCAACTTCCAAGGCCAGCACTGGCCGCTCCTGTCCGCTCTTCACAGGCGCGCAAACCCCAGCTCACCAGGGAAGCTGGTTTGGGCTGTGTAACGGCGAGGGGCCCTGCAGGAATTCAAACCAGGCACCCCTGGCTCCCAAAGACAGCTTTTCTCTAAGACCTGGAAGGGCAGAGGAGGAAAAAAGCCACCATTTCTGAGCATCTACTGTGTACCCAAGGCTGTGCAGGGGGCCCTCTCTGTGGCTCTGGATTTCGAATGAAGGTTCTAGGTGATTTCAACGAAAGCCGCTCACTGCTTCACTCACACTGGCTGCTTCACCTTCACGTCACAGCCCAGGGACACATGCACGAGCAGTCCAGGTGTCAGGTCAATGTGGGGCAGCACACAGGGTCCTGTGGAAGGCTGGGGAGCCCACCGGGCCTGTTCCCCCATCTGTGATAGGGGAGGCTGGCTGAGGATGCCCTTGCAGATGGCTGCTGCTCTCCGCCTCTTCCTGGGTCTCCCCAGGCCCAGGCTGACCCTGGTCTGGAGACCTGGAGTAGGTACAGAGGTGGCTGACCTCCCAGTAGCTACTGCCCACTGGTTTTGTCCACCCCCAGAGCATCTTTCACCTTCTCCCCAGAATCCTCCAAGCTATGTCTTTTTCTACACTGAGTGAAGGTCTGCATGCCCGAAGCAGGGCTGTTGTGAGGGTGGCGGAGGCTGTAGGTGGGGTCCTGGCCCAATGTCAGGCACAACAGATACAGCCTGTGGCAATCATGCCCCAGGGCAGGGTGGGCTGCAACCCCACCCCAAGGGTCCCCCCAGAGTCTTGGCAGGCCTGACACTCACTGCCAGACTTCGAGGAAACTGATGGAAACAGTCCTGCACCAGGAGGGGAAGGCTCCCTGCTGGCTGCTGGTGTGAAGTTGGGAAGCCTGGTCATCTGCCGCCTCTGTCATCAGCACGAGGAGGGTACCCTGCATGCTCTTTGAAATTCACTTGCAAGGCTTAGAAGTTCCCAGCCACCTCTGACCCCGCTTCCAGGGGTTGCCAGGATTCATGCTGGTAGGTGTGGGCATCTCCTAGATTTGTGCCCACCCCAACATTCCGCCTGATGCTGGGACAGGGCAAAGCCATCCCCACTCTCCTCATCTCAGCAGCAGGCTGCACCCACACCACAGCCACTCACTAAGCCCGTTTTCTGAGGCAGCGCTGTGAAGTTCCATTTCACAGATGCAGAGTTGGAAGCCTGGAGTGGGTGCTACCTGCTCAGCAGGTGAGAGACACAGAACAGGCGTATAGGACCACGCTGCTGCCTGCACCTGGCAGGGGCGGGGTCCCTCCTGAATGCCTGGGGTGCACCTGACCTGTCCCACCAACCTTCTGCGAACCTGAGTGGGGGTGGGGAGGGGCTCCAGCCAGCAACTGCACCTGGACATGGGTTAGCAGCCGAGGACCTTTACTTCGCCAAGTCACAGCCTCCTGCCATAGCGCCGAGGAGCAATGAGTCACATTCTTGGTAAGGTGTTTCCTCTTTTATTGCCAAATTCAAATTTACAAGGAAGTTTCCAGTTTTATTTCCACCCTCGTGAGCAGCACCCACCACACACGAGTCACGCGGGAAAGCAGGCGGCTCTTCCCTAGAATGGCCAGAGGCGCTGAGACTGCCCAACCCCCGCTCCTCACTGGGACAGGAGCTATTTACATATTGTCACTCACAGGAACAGAAGACAACCTTACAGGTCACGCCCGACAGGAACATCACTACTTACATGTCTCATATTTATTGCATCTAGAAAAGAGCAGATGTGGTTCACCAGTGCTTTTTTAAAAACAGTGCATTTCGGAGGCCGCACAGAAACTCACTGCCTGTCTTTAGGAGGTGGTTTTGTCACCCGTGCCTGGAACACTTGGTAATGCAGGCATCTGGATGACTGACGGTGGTGAGTGGGAGCTGCTTTCTGCACAGACAGCGGACAGACAGGACAGCACGGCACAGGGGCCTGCTCCTAGTCCCTCTCTGGCACCGTGGCTGCCCTCCCTTGTCTGAGGGAGCTCACCTTTCCCTGTTTACCCCACTGGGGATACCCTAACCTCCAAACCAGAAAGGGATGTGCAACTTTCAAAGCAGAGGGTTTTGAGGATTCAGTAGCCAGTGCTGCTAAGCAAGCCTGAAGGGCCTGCGGGTGGACGTGGGGAAAGTGACCAGGCAGGCTGTAGTGCTCTCTGTGGGACTTGGAGGTGGTGCATGGGTGGGCGTTTGAGGGCTGACCCCAGACACTTGTCCAGACCTGCAGGTAGGAGCTGTGGCCCTAGCAATGGGCTTTCCCAGACTCCCGGTCCTGCACAGGGGTCTGTCTATTCTGTGGGCTGGCAGGTGTGGGAGGGCCCCAGCTGTTAGGTTTGTGGGGCACTCCTGAACACACACCTGTGTCCATTATCACCAAGATGGTCAAGACCTGGGTAAGGCGGATCCTTTGTCAGAGCCCAAGGAGCCAGCTGCCACCTCTACCCCAAGGCCAGTTGGAGCCACTGATTTCAGGCAGCAGCTAGTGGTCCTGAGAAGGCTGGCCCACCCGAATGGGTTTTGATTCCTACAGTCACACTGCCGGGCAGGGGAGTCACTGCCTTGTCTCATCTCTGCTGTGCCAAAGGTCATTCCAAAACCAGAAGGGCGGGGCTCTGGGGCTTCTGTTCCATGTGCACCTGCCTTCCTCTACAAGACCAGTCAGAACACATGGTCCCCGCCTGGGTGTCACACGTTTCTCCCCAGTGAGCATGTCTTTGCTCCTGCCTGACTGGACAGACCTGTTCCCACAGTACCACTCAGCTCCTGGTGGGAAGCTGGCCGCACAGAGGTGGTGAGGAGCAAGTTTCTCTAACAGGTGGATGGCCAAATCATGGCATGTCTCCGGAGGCCACCAAATGGCCAGGTTTTCTGGTCACTGGCACTGTGTGGGTATTCCTGGAGGGCGCATCTGCAGGGAAGCTGTAGAGGGTCTCCCTGTATCTCAGAAGAGAGGGGTCACTCACCGGGTTTGGCCAGAGGTAAAAGGAACATCTTGGAGCTGGGTGGGATCTGTCTGAGTCACCTGCACAGAGTATAGAGAAGAGTGCAGGGAAGGGAGGAGAGGAGAGAGGGACATGCTCTGTGCTCAGGTGCCTGCTGCCCTTGAAGCCAGGACCCTCTCTAGGGGTGTACATGTCTGCAGGGGAGATGCCAAGGATGCCTTCTGGCACCTTCTCTTGTCTCTGGGTCTCAAGTCTGCATGGTCCCCAGTGGCTCCTCAGTTAAGCAGAGATGGCATCAGCTGCAGGTGATGCCAGACGCCAGTGCCTGCGTGGTGAGGGCACCGAGTGGGGCTCGGCACATTGTGACATTAGGACCTCACTCAGTGAAGTGACAGCGGAGCAGCTTCTGGCCCTTGCACTCCCTATGGACTGAGAGTATGTGTATCTCTTCCACTGTGTTTAAAAACAATCTAAATTTCTCAGGAAGGCTATTATTCCACAGGTTTGCAGAGTTAGTAACAGAGAAAGAAGAGTCATTTAAGAAAACGGAGAAAGCGACACCAAGAACTCTTAAGACAAAATGTTGACAAATTCAAGGGAAACTGAAAACGAAACCAACAGTAGCATCACACTTTTAACATGACGTCAAACCTTGGGGTTGAGGATTGTTTTCCCCCAAACAGATGCTTTTTAAATAAATGCTTTTTATCAGCTGCCCAAATCAGAAATAAATAGCCAAAAGAGAAGCTGATCTAAGCTTGCCTTTCTACAACTTGCTATCCAAAGTGACCTTGTCCGATTCCTCTGTGTGCACAGTGACAGGAAGTGCCTGAAGGGAAGGAGGGGTGCTGGTGGGTCCTGCCACCTGGGCTGCTGGGCTCTTTGAGCTCCTCCCTGAGGCGGCCATGGCTGTCATCTGCACGCACTGGGCTGTTCCTGTGGGCCCCAGACTGTCCTTAAAAAGGTAAAACTGAAAGAGGGATTCAAATGGAACACGGTCATCTTTCTAATGCTCAGGAGTGTGGGGACAGGTATCTGAGATAGTTTCTGTGGCCACAGAGAAGTGTGGGTGCTCCCGGTTCATCTTGCCATCAACAGCACTGAGGTCCCTACCAGCGGGCCGCATGCACAAGGGGAGGACCTGTGCCCACTCAGTGCTCGGCGGGGCCTGCAGGCTCCGCACGTGCAGCCTCCTTGTCCGGGGTCTCTGGGCATGCTGCAGCTGGCGTGGCAGGCTGGGGGAGGCTGGTGAGGGTACGGAGGCTGTGAGGATCGACAGGAGGGACCAGAGTCAGTGACTCGACGCTCAGCGTGTCGGCAGTGTCCTCATAGAGCAAAGAGATGGTGGGCTGCTGCGCGGGGAGGAGGCTGGGGGACAAGTGCGCTGTCTCCACCTCTGCGCCTCTGGCTGAGTTCTTGCTGGGCTTGGCTTCTGCTTCCATTTCATTGATGATCTCCAACTGGTCAGGAAGGTGAGGCTGAGGCTGTTCTGGAGTTGTGGGGGCGTCTAGGTGGTGGAGAAAAAGCAGGGACAGACTCAGTCCTTGCAATCCCGTGCTCAGGCTGCCAAACTCTGCTCCCATCCAGAACCAGGGCCAGGGCAATGTGGGTGGGAGATGGCTGGTGTCGGGGCAAAGCTTGGCTCCACTCACTCCTGGGGACCCAGAAGCACTGCATCCAGTCTAACTGGTCTGGGGAAGATGTGTCAGGGCACAGGGTTCCCTGGCTTGTGGTACCAGGGAAAAACTGGGGGCTCATGCCAAATCACCATGCGCATTAAGAAAGCACAGTCCCTGGGAGCAAAGACTGGCCCAGGCAGGCTGTGTGCACGGACGAGTCTGACACCATCTGCCTTATGACAAAGACATGGTTAGGGGGTAAATGGGCTCAGGTGTGCCTGTAACACCAGGCCAGTTCCAGAGTCTAGAGTGGTGACTTTCACCCAAGAGGGAGTCCACTGTAATAATAACCATACTCTCAAAAAGAATTTACAAATCTTAGACTGTCTTGGTTTGTCTCCTCTGGTCCAAGTGCTGAGTTAACAGCCATCAAGGGGTCGGGGCTGCCCAGGCCACTACCACCCTGAGCTTCCCCACAGGGGCCATGGAAACCACCCGAGGTAGGTATTTTCAGAGTGGCAATTTCTTTTCTGGGAGGTGCTTTTCAAAATCCACAATTAGATTGCAGACAGATGATGAGTTGCCCGGCCAGATACCAGAGCAAGCGGAGGTCGTGGTGGAGACCCTCCTGCAGGACTGTGGAGGCTCTGAGAGCAAGGCATTGGGAGGCAAATTCTTATTTGTATAGATCTTGGGATCAGGAGGCCCTGGGGCCTCTTAGGGGGTGTTTTTTGTTCAATGTGTTTCCAGTTGAGTTAGTTTTTCTTCTCTTTTAAGCCAAAATAAAACGTAAAGGCAAACTGAATGCACAGCAAAAGAATGGAAAAGGCAAAGAGCAAAAATAAAACCATGCAGCATGAAGAGTATGACGGAGGAGAGGAAGAGTGCCCAAGAGAAAGCAGAAGCACACACCCAGTCTCCCAACATGCACATTACATTTCTTCCCACAAGACTCAGCCAGATGAGGTCTGGAAGGCCCCCATTAATTTCTTTCTAAGGCTTGCCTGCCGGCCTGTCTATCTGTTTGAGTCTGTCAGTCTGACTGTTTCCCCCTGCGCCCCCTGCAGTGCGGGGACTGAACCCGGGGCCTTGAGCATGCTAGGCAAGCGCTCCAGCTCCAGCCAGGCCTCTCCTAAACAGGGAGGGAGTAGCGAGTGAGAGGAGGTCCAGAGCGAAGCACTGCTTGAGCTTCGGGGCTGCCCTTGCTTGGAGGCGGCCACAGGCACCAGTGAACACAGATGGAAAAAGTGACCGAGGTGAGATCTGAGCCACAAGGGGAAGCGCACGCTCCTTGAGAATTCTGTTCCTCTGAATTGCGGTGAATTCGCTCCATGCGTAAGGATGCCTGTGGCACAGGCCTGCTTCAGCTCTGGCTCGTGTTTGACCTTCAGCGGGGCTTGCCTGCTCCCACTGCCTTCATGCTTGCTACAAAATGGGCTTGGGCCTCCTCACACTCACTACTAATGCACTTGGGGACCTACAGGTGAGCAGCATTAACGAGGCGGTTTGGAAACGACTAATTCTCCAAGCGGTGCTGTCCTGCCGTCTGGAGATGGAGGGGCAAAACCATCTCCTCCAAGGCTTCTAAAGCTTCCACGGGAGGGTTCCCTTTACTCAAGCCTGCACCTGCAGGCCACACTCAGGGAGCTGGCAAGCCTTCCCCGGTCCCTCCTGGGGTTTCTGATGAAGAGAATAATTGAAGATATGGGAAGGCTGCAGTCAAACCTGTTTTAAAAAGCAAACCCACTAATAAATACACACACGCAAAACTGGTTTCTTCTTTAGGAAAAGATCCAACAGTGGGAAATCCGGCAAGTCTGCACGCCCACCAGGGGTGGTCTTGCCTTCCACCACTTCAGCCTATGAGACTCCGAGGCAGGGGGCCCTTCCTCCCTGGCTGGCGCCCTCAGGAACGGACCTGCAGCTTTGGGGCAGGGCCTCACCTGGTCTGCGTCAAGTGTGGGGTGGTTTCCAAGGACAGCCCGGATGTGCTGTGCTTGGCCTGAGAGAGGCAGGGTGGGAGATGGGAGGACAGGGAGAGCCACGCACACCAAGCCGTGGGTAAAGCTCCAAGGAAGCGGGGAAACAAAAAAGGAGAGAGGCTCTCTACTGACAAGCGCAACGGCCCATGGAGGGGACACATCAGACACCACGAAAGAAATGTCACAGGAGAAAGTGGCAGTGGTAGGCCCTGACGGAGTGAGCCAGCACTGGGCAGCCTCCCCGGTGACACGTAGTGAGAGCACTGAACATAAAAGGGAGCAACAGGGCCCTGCTGGTTGGTGTGTAATGGGCGGATGACTCTGGCCTCGGGCTGGATGTGACTGAATCTGCCACTTAGCTTTGGGCTAGGCAAGGCGCTAAAGAAAGGAGTAACTTCTTGGTTGTGTTTTATAAACTCTCCATTCTCCAGCCAACTGCTGCCCACTCCTCCATAGGAACCGATGGGGACACACTGGGAAACGCCACCTCCAGCTCGGGGCTGGCTATGGGGAGGCCGAGTTGCACAGGGAGGCAATGCAGTTGAAGGCAGCGCGCTGGGGGACTTAGGCTGCAGATAGGGGACAGGAAAGCAGAGGAAATCACCAACTTCAGGCCCAGCCTGCCCCCATTCTCTGGCAGACCCTGCCCAGGTGACAGGAGTGTGGCGGGCCCGTGGGGCTCTGTGCGGAGACCTGCCTGAATTGATTGTACGCGAGTTGCCGTGGCAGCTGCCGTTCGAAGCACTAAACCCAGTGGCCACCGTGACTGTCGGCCTCCGACAGGCTGAACACTCGCCGGCGTCCTTTCCTGCCACTCCTGACTAGAGGGAGACACAACGACAGATCAGAGAAAGCCTTTAACAATGGGATAGCAAAGGTGATGTGGAGACGGACGCACAGCAGAGACGGACGCTAAGCATCGACGACAGCGAGGGGCAGGGCTGCGCCCCAGTGTGGGCCCTGGGCACCCCTCACCCCATGCAGACAGGATGCTCCCATGCCACCCCCTGAGAGGAGGCAGGGTCAGAGGGCCTGAGAACCCATCAGTCACTCATTTGATTTAACTGGGTTAAAGACAGGAAAAGCGTAGTCCTGTGGTGAAGGAAAGGTTTGGAGTCAACAGCAGCACATGGCCTTGGTCACAGACCTTAGTGGACAGAAGAACAGACTTGCCTATTGGTATCAGCTAGGACCGACGGTGGAGAAACGCAACCCCTGCCTCCCCAAGACAGTGTGAGAAGGGATGGGTGTGTGATGGGAGGCTCTGAGCCAAACCAGCTAAGTGAACCCAGCAGATTTCTGACCTCAGCTGAGGAGGAGACAGTTCTCGGTGTTGGTGCTGCCTTGCTTGGTGATTTCTGGGAAAGCATGGGATTCTTGAGGTGCCCTGGACCCCTTGGGGTGACCTGGTGATCTCCACCTTGGAAACTCAAGAAGGAAGCACAGCAGGAAGGGCTGTGGCCAGGGACCAAGTGGCTGAGGGTGGGTGCCGATCAGGTGTTACTGTTGCGAAGGAGCAGCTGTAATCTCAGGGATTAACTCAGGCAAAGAGCAAAGCTTAAGTAATGCCCCAAGAACAGCAATGTGAATGTGTTCCAACTTCACGGGACCACACACCGGAAACTGGCCAGTGGCAATTTCCTGTTATATCTATATTACCCCCGTAAAGAAAGGAACGCCGTGGAATGAATGAGAAAAGACAAACGCCTCGTTCTCTGGGTTTCTATCCTTAAAGTCTAGAAGCACTGAGCTGATGGAGTTCAGTGTCACAGAGGCCACTCTCAGGCTGTCTCGCTCTCACGGTGGAGGAGTGTGGGGTGCATGTGGTCCATTCAGACAAAGAGTGCGGGAGGGAGGATGGGGGTCACCAGCAGGAACCAACTCCTTCTTTCTTTCTGGAAGACTTTGGAGCCTCAGAGCCTGGTGAGCTACGAAATGCATCTTTAAAAGGGCAAGATGACCGTCACTCTGATGTCATTTTCTAATAAATGACTTCTGTCCTCTTCAAAGCGGCTCTCCCAGAACATACGTGAAATCTGGCTAATCTGGAGATTAGAGACACAAGTGGCTGTTTAAGGAACTCAGGGTAGGTCACAGAGCTCTTATCTGAGGGGACAGTATGTTTATCAGATTCCCACACAGAGAATGTACGTGTGTGTGTGTGTGTGTGTGTGTGTGTATTTGCACGTGCTTGAGTATACGCAGTGTGGCACTTTGGGGGTATGCAGCCCTGCCCAGAAGACAATGGGGACTATTTTCCCTTTCCAGCCATATATTCTCTGCAATTTCAGCTTCTCAAAACCAGAAAATGTTATAGGGGAACTGCTGATTCCAACCCTGCAATTTTCTCACTAGGGATCAGGCTGAGGCCACCACGGTAGTTAAGCTGGATGTGTGGGCGACAAAGACGCCTAGCTCCCAGACGCTTAATGGTAGCCAGTTCTCCCCACAAGGCATAGAGCACCACAAAGTACTTCCTTTAAAAGGCAGTGGAGCTGGACATGGTGGCACACGCCTGTAGTCCCAAGACTTGGCGGAGTGGTAGTGGTGATGGTGGTGGGGACTCAGGCAGGAGGATCACTTGAAAAAAGGAGTTTAAAGCCAGCTTGAGCTACATGGCAAGCCTGTGTCTCAAAAAGGAAAACAAAACAAAACATGAAAAAGGCACACGGGGGTGGGGGTGGGGGAGCCAACCAATAGCAGTGACAGATGAAAACTGGTTCTTGGTGTTGTCTGGGAACTGTTTGGGCCTTCTCTGCAGTTTGGGATATGCCTTGGTTCCCAACTCGAGCACCTACTCAAGAGCCACCTGTGGGAGCATCTGAAGCTCAGGATGCAGAGAGTGCTGCCCACACAATTGGGGTGGCAAAAGGTGGCCCCGAAGGGCATCCCATTCTCTTCTGGCTGAGGGGCCTGTGCCTGTTCTGGGCCTGAGACTGCGGCCTCCACAGGCTGGGGGCTTTCTAAAGACAGACTAACCCCCAGTCTTTACTCAGAAGGGCAGGATTTACAGGGAGGCCCTAGAGGATGGGAAAAGGATTCTACTTGTCTCCAGCAAGATGGAGGTCTCTGGCCTGGAGAGACCCAGTTGATTTCCTCATGGAACCCTGGCCTATTTAGCCCTTACTTGCTGGCTCTCATCTCCAGTGAGGCCTCCTCTGGGAGAACTAGAGCCTCCCAGAGGTGTCCTGTGCTGGCTGCTGACCCCTCCTGCATAGTCTTTTCCTCATAGTTTGTAACTTATACACATCTGGGTAGGCATCTAATGGGCAGAGGCTGGCTTGATCGAATGTGAGATCTGGGCTTTGCCACATGGTACCCTGAATGCCTGTGCATAGTGGGAACTCCATGCAAGCCTCTTTGCTTGGAAAAAGATAACTTAATAAGGATGAGTGTAGGGCACCTCACACCAAGGTAGAGAAGATCCAGGGAGACAGTCACTAAGGGGACTGGGAGACCAGTGAGGACCAGGCAGACGGAGGGACCTTGTGGATCAGATCTCTGGTTTATAAAACTAAGAGGAGCAGCCTGAGCCACTAAATCCAGGAAACCTAGAGGGAAGACTCTACAGGAAGATGAGATGCCTGTATTTGGGATGAACACAGACATCTGTCAAACCCAGGCAGGAAGTGTGAGGTCCCTAAGCTGGGCAGAGTAGAGGCAAGTAATGCACCTGAGCATCAGTCAGTTTCATCCCCTGGTATAGGCCAGCAAAGAAGACATGGCCTTTTGGGGTCTACTTTGCTGCTCATTTGGTGGGGGGTCCATCAGGCTTTCACCTGATGGGCCCACACAGCCCAGCTTTCTGCTGCCTGGGGCTGTGTCAGTCCCCCAGGCCTTTATGAATGTGGCTTTTTAGCTGGGCCCTTGAACAACAGCACAAGCCAGCAGAGCTGTGCTCCATGGACTGCCTCCTACAGGACCCTAACCAAGGCCCAGATGGGTCTCTTGGGACACTCCTGGGAAGTACCCGAGAAAGACCTGGGACTTGCATCAGAAATTCTGCTAGTTTCATTTAGTAGGTGGATTATGGGCTTTGGAGTTGCCAACGACAAGATTTAAATTCAGACTCTTGGGCTTGCTAGTTGCATTGTCTTGGACAAGGGGGATGACCTTTTTGCATTCTCATGTTTTCAGTTGTACAGAGTGGGGAGGGAGATAAGGCACAGCAGGACCAAGTGAGAGGGTCTGCAAGGTGCTCATGGGCACAGTGCCAGGCACTAGGAGGGCCTGGATTTTGGAGTGCATTTACTGGGAGGCTGCACAATGTGTGTACACCAGGAAGGCTGTGCAGTGGCTGTGGCAGGAGCCCTTGCAGATTGGTGAGTGCCTGGGTGATGTAAACTGCTGGAGCTGAGGGTCACCCATAGCTCTTTAGAAACTTCTTAAACTTTAAAATGGACACCAATAACTATGCATGTTCAAGTATAGTATGATATTCTGATAAATATGCTGTGTAACGATCAAATGAGGGTAATGTGCATTTCTAGCCCCTTGTACATTCCTCGTTTCTTCGTGTTAGGAATATTCAAAATCTGCTTTTCTCGCATTTTGAAATATGCTACAAGTGATAGTGGAATGTGCCATAGTTGCCATACTGTGCTACAGAGTTTCATTGTCCCATTTAACAGTACTTTTGTAACATCTCTAATTTTTCAAGCTATGCTTGTACAATTCATGTTTTCAAAACCATGGTGCAGAGCCTGGAACACTGGGCCTGCCTCATTGCCAGGTCAATGACATCTCTTGGGTTTTTTTCCACCCTAACACCTGACCACGCAAAGTGTGGCCTCAACGGCAGAGTGGCCCCTGGAGTGCGTTAGCTTCTGGCAGCTGCTTGCTGCACTGGAGAGCATCCTGAACCCTGGAGCCTCTGTGCACACAGTCATGGATGCTTCTGATTTAGGCCTGTTCCCTCAGAAACTGCCCTGAGGACAACTGCCCCCATCGTGGGGCTGCAGCTGACCAGACTAAGCAGTACAATTAGGGTAGATGGACTAAGATGGTGAGAGGCCTCCTTGTCCCCTCCAAGAATGCCACCTCTGTCAGGTTGCAGCAGGCCTCTGATGTGTGCAAAGTCTTACCAACAGGGTGTGCACGGGCAGCTAAGCGCTAGGCCCCCATTCAGAGCCAATGACAAAGGCACTGGCAGAAGGCAGCCCAGCTCTACAAAGGCTCCTGTCCTTCCTTCCTTTCTTGGGTGCCCTCCTGCAGTCTGGTAGGATACCAAGAAGATGCTGGAACCATCTGCTCAGAACCACTCCTACAGTGAACATGGACACAGAATAAAGGCTTTGTTCTGAGTGGACTGGGGGGCTGACAGCTGGCCTAGAAGTTTAGCCTCAAGACCGAAGGAGCTCCCGGGCTCTGATGCTCTCTCTCCTTGCAGGATCAATAGTGTATCCAAAGGCATCCACTTCCCCGTGTGAGAGTAAGCATGTGCTGCCTGCTGGGCTGCCCTTCATCAGGAGGAGAGTAGTTATTTTGGTGTCCGCAGAGTTGGACAGGCAGCTGTACCTCAGGCTCCTTCTGTCATGGGGCATAAAAAATGAGGAGCTGCATGCTTGCCTTCTGGGACTACACTATATGGGAGCAGACACCTTGGAGTTCCTGACTCTGCTTGTCACGTTTGCCAGCCCCTGGATCTGTGAGATGAGAGGACATGTGTTGGCACAGTGCAGGAAGGGTGGGGGCAGGTATGAAGGGGCTAAGGAAGGCCGAGAAAAATCAAACTCGCACACACCAGACATGAGGCCCTGGAAGCCGTGCAGCTGCGAAGCCCAGTTATCATGGTCTGGTGCTTAGAGATCAGATTTGGGTAACGTGGCCTTCTAGCTGGTTTTAGTTTGCGGCAAAGAAGTGTATGGCTCATTTGTTCACTTAGCTGTTGGCTGTGCCTCCTTAAAAATGGAAGAAAAGTATCCAGAATAATATGGGAGACAGCTTTCATCCCAGAGCATTTGTGAATGTGTTTGGGTGCACACGCAGAGAAATGTGCACATGCAAGCAGGTGTGTGCACACGAGCACATGGACACAGGCGGCAGACAGGAGAGGGGAGGAGGGGCCCCGAGGGCTGTGCCTGGAGCGAACTTTCCAGTTACAAGCCTGGGCCAGTGCTGACAGCTGCTCGGATGTACAGCTACCCTAAATCGGGTTCAGAAGTCCCTCAGAGAGTACAGTCACCTATCCCAACCCTGCACAAAGAGAAGGTCCCAGTGAGGGGCCTGAGGGTGCCCTTCCTGCATCGGCCTCATGATGGCAACAGGAGATGGAGGTCATGTATGCCTCTTGGGGGATGCACAGGAGGACCCTGAACCCCAGTATGGACACCAGGCTGGCTTAACTCTTTGCTAGGAATCTAAAGGCTGCAAACATTGGAGAGAAAAGTAATAGGTGCCTGGAGAGATTCTGCTCCCCACGCCATCATCTGCTATGCCTATCATCATCCCTCACTCCACAACTTAGTGACAATCAGGTCAAATGCGCTTCAAGTAGAGTGGGCAAGGACTCTGGATAGGACATTGCAGGGATGGTGAAGAATACGAAGGGTCCTCAGTTGGGGGTACAGCCTGGAGTGACAAGGACCCTCAGGCCTGGGGTGGGCTTTGAGGTAGGGACGAGGAACAGAGAGCTGGCTGGAGCCACGGAGCCTGCTCTGGCTGAGCCCTGCTGCTCTGGCTGAATTTTGGGGCCCTGTCCATCAAACAAGCCTGGTGTCTCTACTCCTGGCATCTTACGCGGTGCAGCCAGCATTCACGTGTGTGTGGCTCACAGCAGCTGAGGAGGAGGCTGTGGGGATGGTACGGTTGGGGTGTTGCTTGCATCTCCTGCTCCAGCCTGATACCAGAGGTTCATAAATTCTCTCTGTGCTGTGTTTGAACTGGTCTAAGGTAAAGGAGAGCAAGACGAGACTCCCACATGCTCATGACATTACAGAGGGTGTCAGGATGCACCTGAGTATGACGACGGTACCATAGTGAATATTTAAAGAGGAGACTGGCCAGGTGTGGTAGCACTCAGGAGGCTGAGGCAGGAGGATCACTGCGACTTTGAGGCCAGCCTGGGCTACACAGGGAGAACACACCTATGACTCTGGTGGTAATGACAGGTGGACTTAGGCCAGGCCACCTGTCACCCGTCCCTTCAGCACTGCAGGCAGGGGAAGCCTTGCAGTGGAACAGCCTGTGCAAGGAGCTAAACCAGCCTGTGGGTGACACTTTCTTGGAGGATACACAGAATACTTCATGGGGTGGCAGTGTCTATTACACACCATGACAAGGAGGAGCTGGGAGTCAGTGGGCATAACAGAGGAAAGGGGGTGAAGGGCAGCAGCCCACCGCCTCTGAGTCGCTTGGCCAATACCTGCTGGGCTCTGGGCCGCAGAGGGTGTGGAAGATGAGCCCCCCGAGTCGCAGTGGCTAGTGCTCCCGCTGCCGCTGGGGCTCCCGCTGGCAGAAGGTGGTGATGGCGAGAGCAGGGATGGTGAGCTGTGCTGGTTTATACACTGGGCCACGGCAAAGCCTGCAAGACAACAAGATGTGATCAAGCACAAGAGAACTGGCAGGCTGAGAGCCTGCTCTGAGGCTGGGTGGGGGCCTCAGTGTCAAGGTCTCCAGCTTCTGGAGAGTCTTGGCCCATTCCCTGTGGTGAGCTGACTTGGCTAAGGACTGACCTGGATGCAGGTGAAGCTGGGGCCGGCAAGAGGGTGCAGCCACCAGCATGCTGCGGGCAGGGCCGAGGACCATGAATCTTGAGTGCCTGGTGTTGTCTCAGCAGGGCTGACTACTTTGGAGGGGACATGCAGCCTTGGGACTTCTGGGATGCTGGCAGCTCACATGGAGGGCTGGGAACCTTGAAGGCATAATCTTGGGGCCTCTGTTGATGTGCCCACACTCTGCCGAAGGGAAAGCCCTGGATTCTCCTTGCCAGACACCTGCCCTGCCTTTGTTGTTTGAGGGAGGTCAGATTCAGGAGGCGCCACAAAAGCTCTGCACAAGAGCTGCCTGTGACAAAACCAGGTGTGGTGGTCCACACCTGTAATCCCAGAACTTGAGAGGCTGACACAGGAGGATTTCTGTGAGTTCAAGGGGTTTGAGGTTAACCTGAGCTACATAGTGAGTTCAAGGCTGGCCCGAACTACATAGTGAGACCCTGTCTCAATAAACAAAAACAAACTAAATTGAACTGTCCATGACAGTGTTGAACGGTACTCAGAGCTGCTCTGTGACTTGAGGGTTCTGTGGTCTGTGGCCACATGGGGAGGGGACAAGTTTCATGTTCTTGGGGACACTCAGACATGGATGGTGGAAGTACCAGGCATGTGGATGTGTTCGCCGTGTTTCTGAGTCTGTTTCCCAGCTATGAGCTGAGGGCACTGTTACCCGCTCTCGCGATGACCCTCTGTACACAGCACGCCTGGCATAGGCATGGCACGTGCCAAGTGCTCAGCAAACGTGTTCTTTGTAGTGAATCTCAGCCTGTTTTCCAGGACCCATGCTTTCCTGTAGACTATTCAAGACCTCTGCCCTTTAAACTCTGCTTTTCCAAAGGGCAGTGACTTCTGATTTTCTTCACTAAGTCCATAAAAACGTCCATGGAGCAAACGCCTCATCAATAATTTCAAGAACCCCGCAAACCATGGGCTTTCTGCTGCAGCCCCAGGAGCTGGCAGGGCCCATGGTGATGGTGTTCTGTGGACCACTGCCTCTGACCCCAGATTCAGAAGCTGCACTGACATAAGGGATGGGGAGCAAACTGTCCTTCCTGAGTGACCCCCCGAGCCATGGCCAGTCCCAGACCTCACCCTGTGTCCCTGTGCTACCTTGTGTAGTGACCTTCCAGGAGGTCTTCCAGGTTCCACACTCCTCTTTCTCAGAACTCAGGAAGTTGGCAGAATGTTGAGTAGAGATGAGTAGTTGCCCTAGAGACTGCATGCCTTCTATTCCTAAAATGGCCTGCAAAGCCTAAAATATTTTACCTCTTGGCCCCAGATAGAAGGAGTACTGAGCCCAATACAGGTGATTTCTTTTTATTTTATTTCATTTTATTTTTTTTGGTACTGGCAATGAATCTTCACACTGGGCTACATACCTAGCCTTTTTTATTTTCAGACAGGGTCTTCTAAGTCACTAAGTTGTCCAGGCTAGGGTCAAACTTGTGCTCTTCCTGTCTCAGCTTCCGGAGTGCTGGAGGCCAGGGTTTTGATTCTCATCTGTTCACCTACCAGCTAAGAGGCCCAGACAAACCCTTGCATCTCTCTTAGCCTCCTGTCCTCTCTTAGCAGATGGGACTTACTGCCTCCCACTTCACCCTTTCGGACTCAGTGGGCTATCAAGGAGGGGTTGTTTGTACTGTTCGTGAGGAGCTATTTGTGCTACTGATCAGTTTCTTAAATGTCAGGGGCCCTACTGATACCGCGAGCCAGGCTCTGGAGGCCACTTAGCCTGTGTTGACATGGATGAGGCCCGTGCCTCCTGGCACGGTGTGTAATTGAAGCCTGGGCTCTCATGTGGTAGAAGATGCTTCCTACCCTTGTCTACCACTGAGATCTGCTTAGGGTGGGAGCAGCAGGGTCACTGTCCCAGGGGTCCTCAGGAAGAAGCATTATGTGATAGACTGTGCGTGGTGGGAGAGAGAGCCCATCAGAGGAACTGTGGCAAGCATCTTCAAATCCAAACAGTGCTCAGGAAAATTCCTTGGGGACAATCAGCCACAGCCTTACAGAACAAGTTTTATAGCCGCTTACTTCTTAATCACTTAAAGTGGTAAACCCCCGAGTTTACAAGCTGTTTACTTGCCTTGAAAATGAATTACCCCTTAACAAATCAACATGTCAGGAGGCTTTTCCCAGGCTGCTTATTTATCAGAGGCTCAAGCACAGGGCCTGAAAGTACCGTAAGTGTCAGGCCTGCTCCCTGTGCAAGAATGACACAGCTGTGACACAGGTGGTCACATACCTCTTCTCTCAGGACACAGGTCTGTAAAGCACTAGTTTATGCCCACAGTGTCATCATACACCTGTTTGTGACTGTAATACATCAGGAATGAGGTATGTGGGGGAGCAGGTGAAATGGTAAAATTGCAGTCAAAATACTAATGTTAGATTCCAAGGGTGAAAGAGGAGG